>VXBL01009512.1:1575082-1700916 GCA_013400195.1 Aramus guarauna
GGGGGGGGGAGAAAAATGGGAAATTTTAATGAGTATCAGAATTTTCTATAGCTATGAATAAATGGGCTGAAGAAGAAGGAAGGAAGGAAGATTGATTTTATACCTTAGAGAGGTTGACCTTTGAGGAAAGTTTTATTAAAATCCAATATAACTTTTTCCTCGAGTTCACCTTTGCGCTGGGATTCTGCCAGTTTAATGTGAGTTAGTTCCGCAGTATCTGCTAATAGATAAAGTTATGAGGTTGAGACTGTCCTAGCTGATAGCCATGTAATGTCTTAGATCATCAGCTTCAAATGCTTTACTATGCTTGTTCCAAACAATGATTCATAAACAGTTTTAAAGAGACAGAAAGCTGCTTTTTTTAAACAGCTGGAAGGATTACTTCTTGTGCCAATGTTTCCCACATCACCACTTTGTCATAAAGAAGCAATTGGAAGATTTTTGCAATAAAATCCAGAACAAAATATAATTTTGACATTCCTAGAAGTTCTCACCTGGTTCTTGACTAAGAATTTAGAGCAACCAAGAACAACACAGCTCAGTAAGAAACCATCCATACTTTAAGCTTTCAGGTGATAAACAGTCAATTTTTCTGGAGTCTGTGGCCATTGACTGGGTTCCTTATGCCTGCCTTTCGCAGTGCTATTCCTGTCAGTAACAGTGTTTTACACAGAGCCCAGTACTTGCTCAGGACTTTGAGAGTTTAGTAGACTAGCAGATGACATGCAGAATATCACATTTAGGAAAGCCAAAGGTTACAGGTATTGATACCAGCTCTGAGAGCATTAATTTGAGAAGCGCCAAGTTAACCTCCTGTGCTGTCAGGCTGTGACAGTGTGAACGACAGTAACTTTAAAGTAAAGTGAGTTCAAATGTCAGTGGCTTGATGAACACAGCTTGATGAAAATCATTCTCATGAGAGGAAGATCATTGAAGACTATCTTCATATTAATAAAAAAGCAAGGGTTCTTCTTTTCAGATGAACAGAAACCTAGTGACTGTGTTTGTGCAGACACAAAGAGCTAGCTGAGTGGAAAGATGCCAGCTTATGACAGCTGAAGGTTTGACCCTGAGTCTTTAAGGGTATTATCCATGGGGAAAAAAAAAAAAAAAAAGCCAATGGAAATTTCTCTTCGAGTTCACTCCGCTCCAGATCTGGCCCTTATTCAACTCTTATTAAAGTCCATCGAGTCATGGCGACGGGAATAATGGTGGGGAATGAAGATTCAAGCTCTGTGTTTGCTCCTGAGACATACAAAGTGGATTTTAACACAGTTCATGTATCGTGTTTTTAATGCAGTTCATGTATCCTGTTGATGTAAGGAGCAGTTCATGGAAGACTGAACCTGTCACTGGCATTGAAACAATCATTCAGTTTAATTAATTGATTCAAAGCATAGTAAATCACTCATTTCCTCTCCAACTTCTGATTCGTAAAGGTATAATTCTCCAAAATAATATAACATGTGCCTTAAAAGATTAAGCAAAAGGCCAGATGAGCATAATAACATCTTTCCTGAACCGATGGCAAAATGCTGTGCAAACCTGGAGCCACACCTTGAAATCTCCCAGGATGGTACTCTTGGGACATGCCAATGGAGCAGCAGCAGGGAGAGAACACGGATTCTTCTATTTCACAGGTCACAGGTCTTTACCGTGTGATGGACAGACCGAGCAATCCTCACGTACCTACATATATATAACTCACTTCATGATAACAGAATGTTTTCTCTTGAATACACAAACCAGTAGGAGCTATTATCTCATACGCTATTATTAATGTGCAAGACTTCAGACAGTATCTGCACACAGCGGGGGATCTGTCTAGGCTCAAGAGTAGCCATAACTAACAACTTCAGAAGAAGGGATAAACCAGCCATGTTGCACAATTACGCTGGGTTTGGCGACGGGAAGAAGAGATTTCTTCTTGATCCCACATGATGATTATCTTATACGCTGGAAAATGAGCACTCAGAGTGACATACTTTTTGTTGTAGCTAATGTAACTCAGATTTGTGAAGGTGATTCTGCAATGTGACCATATTATCTAAATTGCTTTGTCGCCAACGCATAGAAAACTGAATATAAAATTGCCTGAACATAATTGAGTGCTGACTCACCCTCTGATTAGGGTAAATGGTGCAGTGTTCCAGGGTGTCGTGGAGCTTTCCATAGTCTCACAATCCTCTGTGAAATCTCCAAGCAAACTTATGTTTCATGGTCCTATTTGAGGCTAGATGCTACAAATCCAGCTGCTGTCACAAGACATCTTCCCCCTGCTTCGTTATCTTGATCAATTTTCTGCTGAAACTCTCATCTTTCATCCTGGCTGGTGCCGTTGCCTCCCTTGTCATTATTCCAACTCCCGGCTCTCCATATTCATAGCCACTCTCTGAGCTCCAACTCTAACTCTTTAGTTTCTAAGACTACATAGCTGCAAATGTTTTCTCACCAAACACTTTTCCATAAATTCTCACAATTGCATTTCAGTCAAATATAAAGCTGCATCATTTTACATATGTGACACTGCTCATAGCAGACTCTTTTAATAAAAGCACCTGCAAACATGGCACTAAGTATTTTAAATGGCAATATTTCTTTTTCTTTTAAATGGCCTCATATCACAAAGCTCCATTTGGAGGTATAACTATCTTTAAAACAAGAACAATTTTCAGGTTTTGAAATGAAGTGGAAGAAGGGCAATTTTAAGAAGCAATGCCAGAGACCCGAGGTGAACTGAGCCATGGATACTGGGCAGAGAGCTCAAATTTAGCTGACTGTGGCACTAAGACAAACCAGCCCTTGTGCCTTTGGGTAATCCCTGTTCCGACTCTGTCACTCAGGTAGTGAAAAGAAGGAGCAGAAGAAGGGCCATGACCTAAATAATTGGGATAACAGCAATTATTAACCAGCAATCCCACCCACAAGGATTTGCAGAAGGTGCCAGCCCTGAACTGGAGAATCTGGGATGGAACCAGTCACGCAAGTGCCAGGACTTGGTTTAGTTTCCAGCTAGCTATGAACATCTCCTTTCTTGCTGACAAGTGTTTCATTAGTAGCTGTTGAAAATCAGGTAGGGAAGAGGCTGAAATGTGTCTTTTTATACATGGGACTGATTTTGTACCAGGTAGTAACTTAGCAACTTCAGCACGCACGTCAGGCTTAGGTTCTCCAGAAGCACTTGTCGCTGCACAGCCCAACCGTGTTTCTTGCCATGAACTTTGACTTTTATTCTCTGGCAATAAGTCATACCTGCCTTGCCCCAAAGAGGATAAATCTCATTTATCTCCAACTACAGAGAGATAATAATGCAATTGTTACTTCACACTGGGAGACTGAGGGTCTGTTGCCTAGAAGTTCTCTTCCAAGTTGGATCGACTTTTCTCCAAGTACTTCCTTCTGCAGAGTAAAGAGAAACTCTGCTGGAATGTATTTCCAGAGGCAAATGAACCCCCAAGATAATAGCATTGATTGTAAAAAAACACTATAAATATGGTATGGAGGGGTGAATGTGAAATTCAGAGTGGATCTAGAGCTGGGTGAGAATCTGGCCAGAATTAAAGATCAGATCTCCTCTGGTCAATCTGCACAAACACAGTACCTTTGCAAAATACAGACACATTTAAAAGACATAATAAATAAATAATAAATAAATTAAAAAAAGGAATCTCCAATGGGGAAGAAAGCAACACATTCTGAGATAAAAAGAGACTGAACCCTTCAAAGGTAGCAGTGAAATACATAAAAATATCCATGGCTTCCCCAGAGGGGTTAGGGTTCGTTGTTACTCCCAGCCCAGATCTCTCACTTATATTACAAGTGCGTTTTCAAAGGGGGAAAAAAACAGACGTTCAAGCTCAACATTCCTAATTGGATTGTTCTTGCTAAATGTTTGACACCAGCCTGTCCAAGTGACATCCAAATGGGGACGGCGGAAGTATTAATTTCCTCGATTCAGCTGAATCAAGGGAGTGCCTAGATGACAAGAACTTCACCAGGAAGACTGGAGGGAGGCACCGGGGGATTTGCAGCATGGAGCGATGTACGCCGACGCCTGCATCGCAACAGTCAGGCTGGCGGCCGAGCATTTAAACTTCTCATCTGCAGTGACCGGAGGGTCCCTTGGCTGCAATTTACCCGTTTGGCTGCTGGGAGGAGCATGGGCAGAGCAGGGAGGCAGGGGACCCTCGGCTGAAAGCCCGAGCTAATTCTGCAGTGAAGATAAGCCCTCGGATAGAAATTCTTCAAAGGGATGTGACCTGGCAGACTGTCACCATGGGGGTCTTGAAGCAGGCAATCAGTCCTCCCTTTAATAAACAGAAGAAGATACAAGATGGTCAGGGAAGAGTACACTTCTTAAAAGTGATGGAGAAACGAGGCTGAAACGTCTCTCGTTACTGATCCTCAAGGCTGTGGAGGTTTTTGAAGAAGCAGTAGTGCCCGTGTAATCAAATAGGAGCAACTGTGCTGGTCCTGCCCCGAGGCTTGTGCTCTAAACTATAACTAATGAGTGTAAAGGCACCGACAAAAAAAAATGCTTCCACAGAATCCCTTTTCTAAGGCCTTTGATTTTACTGGAACATGCACAGCAGTAAAATTCACATAGCCAGTGGGAAAGCCATGTCCTGGCCTGACCCTGCCACAGAAAACAGCAAAACAAAGGGGCAGGGATTTGGGGTCACGTTTGGGGAGGATCCATGATTCAGCATGTCAGTTTACTAAATCTCCTCTAATTTGTCACATAATGAGGGAGCGGGGTAAATACCTGCAGCTCCAGGCTGCTGCTTCATTGCAAAAAGGCATGGCCCAGACAGTGACGAGCATCTAAAGAATAAATGACTCTCAATTAGGACAGTAGGTCAGAAAGAGCAAGATGATTCATATCCAAGACACACTCCAACCATCCGCAATAACACTCAGCAATTCTATAGAGCTTTACGTCTTCAAAGCGCCCACAAACACCCTGTCCTTTCCGTGGGGCTGGCAGGCAACGGGCAGCGGGGCTTGAAGTGTGTGCTTGAGACCTGCTAATTCCTGGAGTAGTTCAGCTACGCTGGGAAAAAACGGCTTCCACTGCCCCTCCAGCAACAGGAAGGAATAAGGCAGCTCTGTCCTGGTCACAGCATGCCACCACTGGTCTAGAAATCAGGGGACACGGAGATTCACACCCCAAAATGAAGAATTAAGGTACCCGGAATTAATAGCCTCTTTTAGAGAACCGGCTGCACGCAGTTTTCCCAGGAGTAAGCCACAGGTCGTGGCAGACGGGGTTTAGGAGTGCTGGGCTCCCAGGTTAGCAGCCCGACAATGCCTCCGCTCAGCTGTGCAAATCGTGTTTTACTTGCTTGCCTGTGAGTTGCTGGGCAGTGGGATGTAATTTTCCACACTTGCAGCTGGCACTCCGTTTTACCTTGCCGTGCATCTGACAGTGCAAGCTCTGTCAACATTGTTTCACCTCTTAGAAAATAATAATTAAGAAGCCTGGACGATAGGTATGTATTAGTACGCAAGAATTGCATGGCCAGCTCTAACCTAGTCACCACAGTTTATTACTCTGCAACGAATTTCCCAGATTTACCTGAAGAGTGGGATATCAGAAGAACTCAGGGATGCCAGACATACACTTGGTTGACTTTGATCTCTCTGAAGACAAATCTTTTAAAGTTTAGATCAAGGAATCTTTTAATGAAACAAAGAAATCGTGCCACTTGTATCAGTTCCAGATATAAATAAATCAGCTAGAAATAAACAGGAGCAAGGCAAATGTAAGGGAGACAGCCACGCTCTGCAATGTCAGTCCAAAGTGACTGTCTGATGGATGATAATACGGCTGGCTCCGAAAAAAAGTCAGAGTTTAAAAGTCTTGCTGCCAGCCATCTGGCAAATCTTCCAAAATATATTGCAGTAAACCATCACTGAATTGCTACCTTTTTTGCATCTCCTGCTCTCAAGGCACTCTGTTTATTTTTTAAGCCTAGCGAGGATGTTGAAATCCCCACGAGGACTCTCTCCTCAGGGACTCGGTACAGTCCTCCCCACGGCCAATTCCTTGTTCCTCCCCTCCACCAGTCTGCCGTACACGCACGGAGCTAACTCCGTCCCGGCTGCTGCAGACGCAGCGTCTGTTCAGAGTTCGCAGGTGCCGTTCCCTCGCGCTGCGAGGGAGGCAGGTCATCGCAGCGGGATTTATAGCACATCCATCCTCTCGCTCCAAAAGCATCATTAATGCTTGGAACTGAAGGGCAACATTTCATATTTCTAAACACTGTAGGGCTTATTTTCAGAACTGAGTAATTCGGACAAGGCAATAGTAAATATTACCACTAGCCATTTCCTAATAATCTGTAGCAACATAGAGCAATAAAAATTTATGATTGCTTAAAAAAAAAAAAAATCCCTTTCCATTTCATAAAAATTAAAAATCTCTTTACAGAACAGGCTGCCCTGCTGAATATTAATTAATGTCTTTTCCCTGTTTCATCAGCTCCTCCCACCTGGTCCATAATCTGCTGTAATCGAGTCCACGACCCTCCTGAATCGCTATGAGGCATGATGGCTTGTGGCCATAGTACTGCGAGTACCGGAACGCAGATAACCCTCCGACACGCCGTCTGAGAGGCAGCTGGAGATCCTATCTGGTGACCAGATGCTCCTGGGTTGTAACACGGACTCAGTAAAAGCTATTTTCAACTTAAATGATCTTTGATACTGAAACTAGAGTTAACCTGGGTGGTGAGCGGCGGAGATCATCTGCTCTGAGAAATAAACTCAGGGAGAAGGGGGAGGGAGAAAAGTAGGAGATAACAAAGGAGAGGGACTCTTTAGGGGGAGGAATTAAATTTAAAAAGTGCACTGATGGGAAGAGAAACACAGGAAAAAATATGTTGTTGCATCTCCCCATCACTACTGATCAGGTTGCTGTCCCTCCTCGGCTGCCAGCCATCCTCATCATTTATAATTCTCAACCTTTTTAGACAGATGGAGCTAAGCAACAAAACTGTCAGTTAGCAGCCCCCCAGCTTGCCTCACCTTTGTTACAGCTAGTTTTAGTAATTTTCAGTCAAATTGGTTTGGTTGTTAATATGGGCTTGAGTTTAATTTCACCATGTACAGCGGTAACTTGTTAACAAACTGCTCCAGGAGATCTTTATAGGACAGTGGAAAGCAGGGAAAGGAAATAATTACAGCATTTCCACCTACGGTACTCTGCTTCAGGGCAGGTATAAATAGATCCATAAGTGTTTGTTCACTTAAAAGAGAGTTCAGCCTAACTGCTTTTTCAATTGCCAGCAGCAGAATTGATGGGGTTTTTTCTTAAAAATGAGGGCAAAGATCATCTACTAAATACCACCCTCCTTTCCTCCAGACCACAAGTAGCATTATAAAAGTTTCAGAATTTTTACCAAATCCAGATGTTGAGTGTATAAAAGTACGGGCAATTTTTCAAAACCATTATATTTGGGGGGGGGAAGGAAGGGCTAATTAGATCAGAAAACTCAATTCAGCTTCAGAACTAAGGAAATTAATGCAAAAAAAAAATAAATTTCACATTTCATTCCCTTGGAACATCCAAAAACCTCTGGGCTGATTCAGGCAAACAGTAACTCCCTTTGGAGCCCCACCACAAAATTTTGAGAAAGCACTTGCTTAAGTGTCTGCAAACGCCCCGTTTCTTGTCCATGGGCAGCCGAAGAGCAGCACAGGCACAACGCAGCGCCAGTCTGGATGGGACTGGGGTCCCAGCAGGTCAGGGGGGTCAATCTGCAAGCAGGGCAGCAGGACCCTTGCTTCCGGCTCATGCATCCCATAAATAACCTGCCTGGCTCGAAGAAGGTTAGGAAGCCTCTTCCCGGGGTCCAGTGCACCTTGGCGTGGGAGGAAGAGGAGCCCAGCGTGGGTGGCCCACCCCGGGGTGCCCTGGACCTCTCTCCTGGAGCAGCATTCCCACAGCTCCATCTACCGTCCCACAACTCCGGAGCCCAAAGCCCCGTCGCCATCCACCTTTCCCTGCAACAATTGTTTAAATCAACTTCCCCACTGTGGGCTCGCAGAAATGCAATAAACACCATTTATGTAGGCTCCTGGGTAGCTCCGCTAATGGGCCGGTTATAATGGCGTGACGAAGGCTCTCTAGGCAAATTTGCTGTACTCTGCCTCTGGCCTCGCGCATGAAAGCCTCACCTCCGTGCTCCGCTGCAGCCCATAAACGCACAAAGCACGTACTCTGCCACTGCCTATTGTTCAGGCTACAGGTACTATATTTAACTGAACAATAGCTAATAAACAAAAGACATTTTAAGTGGTTTGTGGTGTCTGCTGAGCACCA
Source organism: Aramus guarauna (assembly GCA_013400195.1). Taxonomy (NCBI): domain Eukaryota; kingdom Metazoa; phylum Chordata; class Aves; order Gruiformes; family Aramidae; genus Aramus; species Aramus guarauna. The sequence goes on from VXBL01009512.1 coordinate 1,583,409, forward strand.
GCTGCCCTTTTTGTGTTGTACTGTGTCTTCAGTCCTGATGCTCAGGTCTCCTGGGTCCCATTCAGCTGCTAAAGCCCAAAGCTACAGTGAGAGGAACAAACTAATCTGATAGGGAAATAAAACAATTGATGGCTCATAAAAGCAAAAGGGACAGATATTTGAAAAGGAAAAAAAGCAGAACAGATTCCAATCTAATTGTGAGTCCTACCACAGGAATTTTGTAGAAGGAGCAAGTTCCTCCACGTTCCTCTGCTCGTGCCTCAAGCCAACCAGCTTCACAGGTGCCACAACTCAAACCTGTGATGCCAGGTAGCATTAATAAGGTTCAGGTCTGGCTTAAACCACTCTTCTGCATGCCTGGGGATGTGATTCAGACCTCCGGTCTTATGGCGTGTGGCAGCCTTGGCTGCTTCAGGCTGTGCTGAAGCATCTGGAGATGCACATTTGTGGGTCCCAGCCCAACGCACTGGCATGGGAGCTGCATGCAGCCACGGGAGGTGAGGTCTGCTGGACTTTGCAGACAGCCTGAGGGAGGGAGGGAGCTGCTCGCAGGTTTCCCACGGGGAGCAGACTCCAAAATCAACTGTTTCGAAGGCAACAACAGCGCGATTCCCTGAACTGCACAGGGATGTGTGCATGGCTCCAGGAGAGCAGGACAGGAGGCTGAGCCCACTTACCCAAACAGCCCCTTCCCCCTGGAAGGGCAGCGGGTAGAGTCAGCTGCTGCTCTGCAGGGGAAAGAGGACCCTGGGACTGGCTCAGACCCCCCTGTGATGGGGGGTGTCGTTCCGGGGGCTGGCAGGGACCCCTCGCGTCCCAGGTGGTTCAGCTGCAGCGCTCGGGGCTGTCCCCTCCCGAGTCCCTCCTCTCTCCCCAGCACAACGTAAGGAGGCCAGCGGAAATCTGAAGTAGCGAGATTGACTTTACTCAAGGATTCCTATTCAAAGTTACAGCTATTGACAGATCTTTTTTCTATTCCTGCGCACGGTGGGAGGAAGCTGATAGTATTTATTAGGCTGATCTCAGGCACCAAAGCTCGATCCTAACTCCAGATACGCAGGCAATCATCAGAGCCTGTTGTGTCTGCATGAATATACTAATCCTGACTCTGCTTTCTGAATACATAAAGTGATGTATAGGACCATTCATCTATGGTAGAGTCTTCTCGATGGCTGCAGAGGGCAAGACGGTATTTTTAATATGGAGAACTTTATGGCGAGCTATTTTAGTACCTTAGGATCATTAACATTTTTGAATGTCTGAGAAGCTGCTAACATTTATAAGACTTTACAACCAAGATCCATTCTCCCAAATGGAGAAAGAGCTCGTATTTTTCACACATACTTTAGATATTGATAATTTTCTCATTTTCTGATATGACAGGGCTTGGGGATTTTTTTTCCCCACTGAGACAAGATGACTGACAGAAGGAGATGAGAATTTCTCATAAAGAGAAGCAATGCATTTTTACACAGCCGAGGCTGGAAGAAAGCAATAATTGTCCTAATACACAGGCACGGTTCTCCAGAAAGGCTAATGATTTATTTCAAGAGACACTGCTGACAAAAATGCCAGGCATGTCCGCCGAAGCCAAGACGCGAGCCGAGATCCGAACAACCGCGCACCCCTCTGCTGTGATGCCGTTCGGTGGCGAAGGTGCCGCGGCCGGGCTGGGCTGGGTGCGGTGCCAGCTGGGGACACCCCATCCCCGATGGATGTGGATCAGCGGAGCTTCACCGGCACCTCTGCCACGGCGCGTCCGACCCGCTGTCACAGAGGTGGCACTCGGCACACGCTTTGTTCGGTGTTGGGGTCCTTCCCGGCAGATGCTGGGGCACTCGGACGCCCTGGGGAGCTTTAGGCAGAAGTTAGAGCTGCCGCTGCTGAACCCCTCTGGGCTCTGCTTTAGAAAAAAAGCCCAAACAAACTCAAAAAATGGAGAAGCTGCCTGCAACGCTTGGGCCAGCGCAGAGCCTGTGCCCGCCGCGGGGACGCCTGTCCTCGAGGGTCCCCACCACTCCTGCAGCTGAGCAGCTTTGCTTTCTGCACGGCTCCTCTGCAGCCTCTGGTGTTTCCCAGCGCTCGGCCAGGCCTTGCAGCGGCAGTAGCTGTTTCACTGGTGCACACAAGCCAAAATTTACCCCCCCACACCTGCTTTCCTCCCAGCCTCCTCTTCCAGCTGTTCTCTGTCTCCTCTCCCTATCTGCATCTCAAGTTCTTCTCTGCTGTTCCTAATAGCTTTTATCTATGCCAAGTCCCATCCTACTCATCTCTCATTAAACCCCAGACCTTTCGCAGAGCTTTTCTGCATTGATCTCCCAGCCAGCTTTTGTCTCTTTGACATCTAGGTTCTCCTCATTTGTAGTTTTCTCTCTGGATCTGGGAATAATTCTGCTTCTAGTGACGTTACCAGATCCAGGCCCTTATATTTTATTAAACTCCTCATGGAAGGGTCATGCCTTTCAAGGAACAGATGCGTATCTTCTGCTTTGCAGATACGACGATGGCTATGACTGCTCCCTGCACCAGCAACACCCATGGTGTCGCAAAAGCCTCAAGAGGCTGATGTGTATCACAACCAGTAGGACACTTATCCTGTGCTAGATACTGGCCCGAGAGAGACGTTATCCCTGCCAGATACCAGCTCCAGAGAAACATTTTCCATGGCAGCTCTGCCCAGGAATAGATCCTGACTTCATCTGCAAGAGGAGCGGGAGCTGGTTGTACAGGGTTGTGCCACTCGCTGGAGGACGGCGCGGCCAGAGCGAGTGGGGCAGGGGTGGCCTCTGCTACACCCGTGGTGTATCCACCTTCTCCTGCTCCTTCCCTGATGGTGTGTTTTGCTCTCCTGCAGCCTCAGATCAGTATCTCGACAGAAAGCTGCGGCTGTGAGCAGCCCCTGCCGGCAGCGAGCGCTTCCCGGAGCACGAGGGGTCCAGGAACACGTGCTCTAAGCAGATCTCTTCTTTGGAAAAATAGATGGCGTTGACTATTTATAAACCTAAGCTTAGAGCAAGGCAAGGCCAGCTGGAAAATATGCCACCATGGGTGAGTGAAGGTGCTTAGTTAGGAGCAGAGCATTGGAGGTTTTCAGCCCTGAATTACAGGGCAGCAGCGAGCAAGCGGCTTTCCTTTTTCTTTTTCCCCTCCTACTGATTTAGCTTGGAAGCATTTCAGAGGGCATTTTCTCCTGTTATATGGTGATAAAACCCTGGGCTCAATAACTGAGATTTGCTGTCTGGCATCAGAGCAATACAAATAACAATAAAAGAAACAAAATAGTGGTGAGTCAGGCTGGTTTCGACTTGGAAAAACATCAGTTATCCTTATTACTCACCCGCTCTGTCGTCTCCTCTGGGGGACTCTACCGGCCACCAGTGAGTCTGCAGTCTAGGAGAGGCTGTATTTAGCTCAAGCCCTCCTAGAAATGGGTTTCCCTGGGGTTTCGGTGGTCAGTGGCTGCATACCCTCTTGGTCGGGACCATGGGTGCAAGCAGCCTTTTTGCAGAGCAAGAAGCGTTTTGCAGCTGAGCCCAGTGGGACCACAGGGCTGTAGATGCAACGTGGCATGGAGGGGCCATAGCCCAAGGTGGGGTGGACAATCCTTGAGGCCTGTGTCTTCATCCAGGTGGAAAAAGCAGGAGAAGGAGCCTGGAGGGGGGGCCATCCCTGTCCCTGAATGCTGGCTGTGGTCGCCCATGGGCTCCTGAGCGATGTCCAAGCCGCAGCTCCATTGTGTCCTGCAGAGCATCATCACCACAGCCCAACACATCCAAAACATGCACAAGAGGCCAAGTCCAGCTAGAAGTTGATTTTTGCTATCGAGATTTGTATTTATTAATTTCTAGCCCATTCGCTTTCTTTTGGCACCATTTTTCTCTGCAAGTGAAAAATTTACCCTGAATCACAGGGTGTTATTTCCACTTGTCAAGATAAAGGTTAATGAAATACCAGTAACTGCATCACAAATCTCGCTCTGTATCTATCAGAGATTTTATATGGCACGTTAAACTGCACAGCCTATGCTTAGAAAAGGCTGTGATTAAAAAAAAAACAAAAAAAACCTGTCAGAGGTCAAGAAATTCGCAGTTAGAGCAGCTGCGCCTCTGCCCTTCACTCCTCACCTCTTGCCTGTAGCGCGAGGAAAAAGCCCTCCTGCAATTGGCACGAATAAGCGTGGGTCGCGATTTAATCCAACACACAAGATCCTGCAGGACTGTGGTATTTAAACAGCATTTTCCCGTGCAAACATTTTCTGCCTCTGGATAATGGTTACTTGGATATTTATACACTATATAAATAATATATACATTACATATATCATAGAATCATAGAATATCTGGCATTGGAAGGGACCTGTAAGGATCGAGTCCTATAAATATATATAGGATTTAGAAGCACCGTAATGCTATCTTTGACATGTAGTCATCTTCAAAGAGATGCGTACCAGAGGTGCAAAGACAATTTTACATACTTGCTGCAAAGAGTTTCTCATGCCCTGAACGTGAAACCAGGGCTGGCAGAAGGACGCACGGTGAGCTGCTCTGTGCCCTGGGAGTCGAGGCGAATTATACAGTGACAAATTCCCCTCTGGGATCCGCAGGCACAAGATCAGACCCTAAATTAAATACTTGGACATACCGAAGATGCACCCGTTCAGCAGCAGCGCGAGCACATGAGCTTTCAGGAAGGAAGGGAGGAGCTGCTTTGTTTTCTTCCTAGGGAAGGTCGACGGGTGGGTTGAGTGTCAGAAACTGCCGTTTGGGATGAGTCAAGAGATTGGCATGGGGCGGTTTGCATCAATACCGGCATGAACACATGCCAAAGAGGATTTCCAAAGTTCACAGCCAGTTATTTCTTTTCTTGTCATAGGGTTAAAAAATCCTATAGCCTGTTCTTCCACTCCAAGGCACGCAATCAAAAGCCTGCGGAGATTATTCTGAGAAGGTTTGCTTGTTCTGTAAATATGTTTTTAAAATCTTGAATACAGATGACTAAGTTTAAAAAAAAACCAAACCCAAAAACTTCTAACAGAGTGAACCCTCTCACCGAGAATCTTTTCCCTCCTCCGAGGTGGATTAAAAAGCATTGTTGTGAAATCCCAGTGCAGATTTTATTATGGGCTGAATCAAAATGCTTCGGAGTTTTTGGAATTCACATCTGAAGTTCATCGTTTCAGCCCATATGCTCCATATAAAAGTAAGATAAAGAAAGGGATGTACTTTTTCTTCCTTTTGATATGCAAAGATTTAGATGAAATACTTACTTTCCAATTTGCTTTTTCAGTAGAAATTCACTAGAGATCCTATCGAACATGAAATACCCCGCGGAGCCTGAGGAGCTCCTGAAATGATGGATGACATCAAGAGCCAAAAGAATATGTACAAAGCATCTGAAGAAAGAGATCCTTAATCACTCTGTGAAGCCTGTTGATTTGTTGCCATCTACTTAGCTTAAAGCTGGTGTTGTCATATATCTAACTTTAAAATTTAATGAACCATTTGGAGAAAGGAAATCTCTGTTAAAAAAAAAAAACCCCAGTCCTGTCCCTTCAGCTGAAGTGTGAGCAATAACGCACTTCATCAGATATTCTCAGCAAGTCCCTCGTTAAAACATTAGCACCAGAGGAGATCTAATTTTCCTAATATTTGCAGACTACAATGCAAGAAGGAAAATATTTAAGATTTTATGTACTCATGAAGAATAGTAAACCCCCCCAAAACCAGTGCAAGCTTCCCCCTGCCCCGCCCCCGATTATTTACTGGACCTCTTTCATTTACTGTTGAAATTGAATATCAATACTATTTTAGAAAAAACTTTTGCCCACTAGATGGCTGTAATTGTTATGGCCGTGCTTAATTTTTGGTATCAAATTCCCATCTTTAACAAAGTCTGATCTTCCTTTTTGTTATTCTGTATTACACGCTTTTGATCTCCATCACGGTGTTCAAAGCAACGGGCTCCTCGCTTTGCAAATTCCAGCCGTTTCTAGAAAATGTAGGTGTTCAAAATGGCTACTGCAATGGGTTTGTATCACGTCTGAGGAACAGAAAGCCGCCACCATTTTGAAGGATAAAATGGGAATTCTTTTTTCATTATTGAAAGAAATACTTGCTTTTCTGCTAATACGAGTGATCGAAGACTAAGAGCCCTTCAGAAAGGCTTTTCCACTAGCGTGCCATTTAATGCAAGCAGCTTGTGATTACTGTTGGATCACAAAAACGTTGCAAATCTGATGGACGAGAGCCCAGAAGGCAGGATTGAGCATCTCCCGTGTCCTAGATTCATAGAGGAGCTGATGTGAAAAAGAAGCAGGATCTGCTGGAAGGAAAGCTCAAACGATATATCACAGAGAATACAATTTCCCTGCTGTTTGCACAGGCTCTACTCCAGGAGAAGCAGTAGGTCTGCGTAGTGGATTTGCACAGCGTTTGCTGGCTGCTGTTGCCCGTGGCTGCAGTTTTCCAGAAGTTCCACCTAAAGAGAACGACCATGTAGGCTCAGGTGCAGAGAAAGACTTTCCCGATTCAGCTAGCGAGATGTGTCAAACACATCTATAATGTGTTTGACAACTCTCGACTACAAGATACATGGAAAGGGAATCGGCTCTCTTCTCACTTTTTAAGTCAAACACGTTTTTCAGCAGTATGGAGAAACATTCGTAGCATCTCTGCACTAAGCATGAGCCCGTGCGGATCCACCGAGCATCGCCGCAGCCCCTCAGCACGGGGCACGGTTCTGCTAGCGGCTCTGCAGCCCCTTCCCCTTCGGCTTGCAGATAGATCTGCCCTGAACGGGAATTATTTGTTATTCGCTGAGGAGTTTGCCTCTTGGTTCAGTACTGCACCAAAGGGAGGGCTCAGGGTCCAGCAGGTTTCATAAGACTTAAGTGCAACTTCTCAATTAATTGCCTGTAAAGAGGGTTTGCTCAGCCGGCGCCTCGTAAGCAGCTTGAACAGAGCAGCGCCTGTGCCTTGGTTACAAGCGCCGCACACCCAGCCCGCAGTTCTGCAGATAATCTGGCAGAGAAAGCACCTCTGGCGTAGGAGGTGCTGCAATAAGATGTGGTTTAGAAGAAACTCAGGACCGCTGTAACATGCCGGTTTAATACTGGTCAAGTAGCTAATTTCACTTATTGCTCACTCTTGCAGAAATACCACGTCAAAGTGCTTGGAGGGTACAACTGCAGTCAAACCAGTGTGTTCCCCCGCTTTACCTGTATTTCTTCTCAATTCATGGCAATTAAGCACTCTCTTTTTCTGTGTGCACACACAGGTCCGTGCCAGGACGAGTGTGTCGTGCTCCGTGGGTCGGTCGCGCAGGTGCCGGGCACGCCTGAGCCTTCTCCCGAGAGCAGCACCAGGCGTTGCCCTCAGCCTCTGGCCCAGCTGCCTTGTCGTGGCGTGGGCAGGTCTGCGTCCTGCCCTGCCTGGTGCATGCAAATCACCCTGCCTGGGTGCTTAAATCTGTGCTACCTGAACACCTTACAAAGTGATGCTCATCAAGAAAGAATAACGAGCCTTCACATTCACCTCAGCTGTAAGGACAAAGTGCTCAAGTAAAACGGCTCTCATTCTAAACTGGTCCTTGTTTCTAAGGCTCCTGCATCTACAAAACACAATAAAGTATTTTTTTATTCTGTAGCAAACATTTTGAAACTAATGGATGAAAAGAGCTAGGTACTGCTTAGGACGATGGAGATCTTTTTTACCCTCTCTTCCTATTCTCTTGAAAGCAATTCCTGCCATCATCCTTTGAAACAATCTGAGTCAGTCCCTAAAACTCAAGACACTTCTTTGAGATCCTCTGACTTGCTGACTTTTCTGTCTTTCTCCATCTACAACGAATCCTGCTGAACAGGTTTAAGCCAAATAATCTCCATGCAAACATTCTGCAAATAGATCAATTCCAAATCCAGTATCAAATGTCCTACCTGGAGTAAGTGGATGTCTTTGCTCGAAAATTATAAACCAGAACATCATGTAGCATCATGACCATATGGATTTGAAATAATTTAACTTTCAGCATAGACTTTTCAGTATCGTAATAACAGCAGTATAAACAGCCACATTTTCTGAGCATTGCAAGGGACAAGTGCTTAAGGTCAGCATCCTCACCAGACTGTCTGGAGCAGACTATGGAAGGTGCAGGGCACCCCTTAAACTGTGACCGAGTTGTGGATGCTTTGTATTTTCTGACAATCTCTCTGGAGAGGTTTTAAGCTGTGCACACAAGAAACAGAAGTATGGAAAACGGCAAGATATTTTTGAGTAAGAGAAGCTCGCTTGCAGAGGGCATAGGGCTGGTTCAAGATCACGGCGCTCGTTCCTGCAGGTAGCAAAGCTCCGTCCGAGCTCCGCGTTGTCCCGGTGGAGCACACCCTCGCGCCAGCTCGCCTTCCCAAAGCAAACCACGTACCGCAGGGATCTGGTGGGTAAACGAGTCACCCCTGCAATATCAGCGCTGGAGAGAAACAGAGGAAGGGCTGTCACAGGCGCTCCTCACCTCACGTAACTCGCCGTGGGAAGATGCTCGGGTATTTGGGAGGGTGACACACGTAAGACCCTAATTGAGATGTGTAAGACCACACCAGGGAGCAGTCTGGATTGTGATGGAGATGGCCAGCTCAAAGAGCCTGCGGGAGCATCCAGGTTGGGTCAGATGGCTGCTGGCTTCTCCAGGCGGAGGCACGTTAGCTCCCGGGTCCCGAGCCAAGCCCCCGCAGCCGGTGTCCCCAGGCGTCGGACGGGGCCTCGGGGTGGGCCACACGCTTTCCGAGAAGGGACGTCTGTCACCTTCATTAGTCTTATCTGGGGATTGCTCCCAAACAAGGCGTTTGTGAGCCTGAACGAAAACACCCGGGAGCGCTCAGCAGCGAATTCTTTTGCACGCTCCCTTTTTGTTTTGTATGATTTCCAACATTTCTGGCAAAAACATTTCCTCTGACTGTTTTCCTTCTAGAAACAGCCTCTTCCAGACAGGGCTGCTCTGCCACTATTTAGCTGGGTAGACACGAGGCTATTTAAAACACAGAGCTGGAACATTAGCAAAACACTTGTCTCATTCCAAGACAAGCAGGGAAGGGGAGGGTGCGCATCGCTGGGGTGCAACCTTGCTCGTCCCCGGGAGGTTTATGCCTGCGTCATGCTGATTTGTGCTGAATTTAAGGCTTCTGGGGATGGAGTCTGTGACAAAATCTACCAAGATTTTTTAGAAGCCGCTAGTTCACAGCCTTGAGTATTTATGATTTTTGGCTGCTGGCTCTCGCGCACTCTGCGGTCAGCAGTTTAATTATTTACCAGGCTATATACAGCACCGTTCAAGTAGCAAACATCAAATCCGACATTTTGATAATGCGAGGGTAATTGGGTTATTTTTATTCCCCCACCCCCACCCCCCAGCTCAACCCCCCTATTCTGCTGGGAGATGCAGAGTCATAGCTCTGCTGGATTGGCTTCCCGCCACCTCGCTGCTCCTTTAAAACCCCATACCTCCCATTGAAGGAACTCGGTGTCCTGTTCGCCAGGAGGACGTCAATGTTTCTATGGAAACTCTTCCCAAAGATTCTCGCTCCGCGCTGCCGCCGCTGCGTATTGTATGACCAGCTTTGTACACTGCAATTCATTATCGAGGCTGTGACGAAAAGGGAGCAGCTTTCTGCCCGAAGGGAAAAAGCATTTAAAAAAAAAAAACAAAACCAAACAAAAAAAAACCCTACAAAAATCCCACCTTAATATTAATAAAATAAGCCACTAAAACCAAAGGTGCTAAAACGGTTTGGTATTTCAGTTATGAATGGAATATGCTCTCCTGTGCTTCTTGAAATGAAAAATACCATTTCCTGAACAATTAGCTCAGCTGAAGAAGCTTATAATTCTACATAAAGTCCTTTTTCTTCTGAGTAGCTAGGGGAAAATTTTCCAGCTCTCACCATCAGAGTCGCGATGATGGATGAGCGTCACGTAGGTAACAAATGGGCCTGAACAGGAACCCTGTGCTTGAACTGCTTTGAGCACAGGGGAGGCTCAAACCCCGGCTCAGATTTCGTATTTGAATTAACATCTGCACAGAATTAATAGGCTGAAGGAAGATTCACATTACCTTCCCATTTTCCTCAATAACAGGAAATCGCCGGGACCAGCGGAGAACGTGTNGGAGGCACGTTAGCTCCCGGGTCCCGAGCCAAGCCCCCGCAGCCGGTGTCCCCAGGCGTCGGACGGGGCCTCGGGGTGGGCCACACGCTTTCCGAGAAGGGACGTCTGTCACCTTCATTAGTCTTATCTGGGGATTGCTCCCAAACAAGGCGTTTTGTGAGCCTGAACGAAAACACCCGGGAGCGCTCAGCAGCGAATTCTTTTGCACGCTCCCTTTTTGTTTTGTATGATTTCCAACATTTCTGGCAAAAACATTTCCTCTGACTGTTTTCCTTCTAGAAACAGCCTCTTCCAGACAGGGCTGCTCTGCCACTATTTAGCTGGGTAGACACGAGGCTATTTAAAACACAGAGCTGGAACATTAGCAAAACACTTGTCTCATTCCAAGACAAGCAGGGAAGGGGAGGGTGCGCATCGCTGGGGTGCAACCTTGCTCGTCCCCGGGAGGTTTATGCCTGCGTCATGCTGATTTGTGCTGAATTTAAGGCTTCTGGGGATGGAGTCTGTGACAAAATCTACCAAGATTTTTTAGAAGCCGCTAGTTCACAGCCTTGAGTATTTATGATTTTTGGCTGCTGGCTCTCGCGCACTCTGCGGTCAGCAGTTTAATTATTTACCAGGCTATATACAGCACCGTTCAAGTAGCAAACATCAAATCCGACATTTTGATAATGCGAGGGTAATTGGGTTATTTTTATTCCCCCACCCCCACCCCCCAGCTCAACCCCCCTATTCTGCTGGGAGATGCAGAGTCATAGCTCTGCTGGATTGGCTTCCCGCCACCTCGCTGCTCCTTTAAAACCCCATACCTCCCATTGAAGGAACTCGGTGTCCTGTTCGCCAGGAGGACGTCAATGTTTCTATGGAAACTCTTCCCAAAGATTCTCGCTCCGCGCTGCCGCCGCTGCGTATTGTATGACCAGCTTTGTACACTGCAATTCATTATCGAGGCTGTGACGAAAAGGGAGCAGCTTTCTGCCCGAAGGGAAAAAGCATTTAAAAAAAAAAAACAAAACCAAACAAAAAAAAACCCTACAAAAATCCCACCTTAATATTAATAAAATAAGCCACTAAAACCAAAGGTGCTAAAACGGTTTGGTATTTCAGTTATGAATGGAATATGCTCTCCTGTGCTTCTTGAAATGAAAAATACCATTTCCTGAACAATTAGCTCAGCTGAAGAAGCTTATAATTCTACATAAAGTCCTTTTTCTTCTGAGTAGCTAGGGGAAAATTTTCCAGCTCTCACCATCAGAGTCGCGATGATGGATGAGCGTCACGTAGGTAACAAATGGGCCTGAACAGGAACCCTGTGCTTGAACTGCTTTGAGCACAGGGGAGGCTCAAACCCCGGCTCAGATTTCGTATTTGAATTAACATCTGCACAGAATTAATAGGCTGAAGGAAGATTCACATTACCTTCCCATTTTCCTCAATAACAGGAAATCGCCGGGACCAGCGGAGAACGTGTTGACGGCGTTTACGTACACCTCCCTTACTAATTACGTCCAAAGGCGGCCAGATCGCTCACCCTTCTGCAAATGAGCACCAGGTATTACGTACTAGGAAGGCAAAAGGTCTGGGTTTTGTTCCCACTTCTGTTGTAGATTTGCTGTTATTTTATATTCAGGGGTGACCGTTGACTTGGAAAATCTGAAATTTCTAGGTGCTGGTCTGCAGGAGCCTGGGACCTGACTGTCAGCAGGGCTGGGAAACCTTAGCTCCCGCTGAAGCAGCCGCGAGCTCTCGGGAAATCGCAGGTGTCCCAAAGCAGATACCCCAAAACCAAAGTACTCGACTAGTGCCTCTTGCAGAAGGGCAATGCCTTAACCCAGCAGAAGACTGAGATCTCGTGAAGAAAAACATTACGTTCATCTACTATGCTGGGAAACGGCACCGTGTAAAAACCTGTGTACAGAAGAGGACGAGAGGAGACAAGTATTTTATTTTTAAACCTTATGAATTTCTGAGTAGTTCTGCTTTGTCGCTTTCCTAGGGAGGAAGGCATGGTTGGGAAAATAGGAATTTCAGACTCTGGTAGCTCCCTGGTACCGTGCTAAAGACTTGTATTACCTTTAATTGATGTTTCTGAGTGCATCCTCATTGATTTACTCCAGCCGTGCTCTTTATGCAGAGAACGCTCTATTCTCAGAGTGTAATCTAGACCCATGCAAACAATATAGATGTTTCCTGATAACATCATTTAGACAGAGGAGATGTAATTACCGCCTATGCTGAATACACAGCATCTCTGTGCTTGGCAGTGCACCGCGAACCCGTGACCCCTTTCGGAATCCGCACAGGGAGAAACTCCCAAATCCTCCAATGTGGTTCTCATTTTGCTGAAAGCCTTTTCCATCTTATTAAATATGCTGGTCCTCGTACCTTTGATTTTTAGCTTCCTAACGATAGCTCATGCTGAAATTATTTAGAAGGATCTCAAAGGCTCTTACAGATGAAATTCAGGGATCATGCCTGCGGAAATGTGTCTATTCATGGAAGAGGGGACAGCAGCAACGTGGGCATCTGTTACAGAGTAATGGGGAGGGGAGCAGGCAAGTTCTCCCTGTGGTAGCTTGTTCTCTTGAGAAGTGCAGTGAAGCAGGTTCTTGCTTTTAAGGACTTCTTTTAAATGCTCGAAGAAGAAGTTGGAACTCCTCTGACCTGCTCCAGAAAAAGTCTGCTTGCCTACACGTAGTCCAATTGCTGTGATTTAAGATGAGTATTTGGAGCGCTTTGGTCTTATAAATCATCCCACAAGCACTACGTTTCATTGTCTTCTTGCTGATGGAAGGATATACAGGGTGAGACTTTACAATCTGAATTTTCATCTCTAGGGTCAAATCTGTCTCAGTTCAGTAGTGGCTGGAAAGCATTGCTCTGTAGCAGGGTTTTATGTGAAATAAGCACACGTCCCTCCAGCGCATGGTCAATTGAGATCCATATCACAGAAAAATCACCACTGTAATTGCTCCCTGTATCAGCTGCCTCGGGAAAAAATAAAATAAAATAATAAATTAAAAAAAAATAAAAAAAATCAATGACTGAATTGGCCCTGGAGACTCAGTAACTCTCCTCTCATTTAGAGAGTGGTCCCTCCTGAACACTTTTCCACATTGCAAAGTCACCACATAATGGAACAATTCAGCTCCACTGACAGCTTCGGCTAAAATAGCCCCGGAGCTGCACGGGGAGATAGGAGAGGTGTTGTAGGTTAGCGCCGAGGTGCTTGGCAGGATTGTCAGTGGGAACCATGCCCACACTAAAAGAGTTTTTCAAATGACTTCAGCAAGACCAGAATTAGCTCGTAAGCCTGATGCAATGATTCAGTGCGAAGCCCCTTTGTATTTTGAGTTCCTGCACATCAGGTGTTGGCTTCTCCCCATATTCTGCAGCAGCGGTGGCAGCTTTCCTGTTGGTGCCGGCAGTTGTCGAATGGGTCCACGTTGGGTCTGGGACCTCCTGTCAGAGGAGAAGCCCCAACTCTGTGGTCTGTTTCCTTGCTGGGATCTGATGGAGCCTAAATTTAATTTGCCCTATGACCCTGAGTAAAGGCTAGCTATAGACAAAAAACCATTTACTGTTTAAATCTCTTTAAACATGGTTAAATAAGTCATAAGAACAAAAGGTGAATATTGCAATTATACATCGCTGTCTGGATTGGATACGTGAGGAGCAAAACAGTTTAGCAACCATTGGGATTAAGAGAGAGCAAGGAGACCAATTTCAGGGGAAAAAAACAGCAACCAAATATGTTGTGAGCCACCAGAAAATACAAGGAAAGAGGAACCAGTTTACTCAAATAAGGGTAAATATTACCGGCAGTGTTACTCTTCTAGGCTTCATACGGCTACACATCCTCCTAAATCCCAAGTCTGGTGGGACCAGACAACCCAGAGGGTTTGGTTTAAAACCAGTTCAGGTTAATTCTGTAGAATTAGCATGGGTATGACTAAACTGTATAGCTCATGACATAACACTTTTACCCTGTCCATGATAAGAAACCAAACTGAAGTTTAACCTGGTTAAAAAAAAAAAAGAAAAAAGGCAATTTTCTAATAAGGCAGAAGAGCAGATAAATCAAAGACAGAGAGGAACTAGAGGTGAAAGTAGAGAAATATATATATATAAAAATATATTTATTTTTAAACATTTTAATTTAAAGTCACAGGAAAACCATTCTACATGTACAGCTCCTGGGGTTTCTTTAAACAGGGAATGAAGATTAAAATACTAATCTCTGCCAATTTCCCTGTGTAGCAGCAAAAACGAGCGCGGCTAGAAAGACTGACCTATGAGGAAAGATTAAGACGAGCTAAATTTGTATAGCTTGGCTAAGCAACAACAGTGAACGAGGGACGTGCTGGCAGGGTGCAAAACCAGAGAAAATCGAGTATTATTTGGAAAGACAACACAGTTAGGGGCTGAAAATTAAAAAAAAGGTCAGGCAGAATTCTAGAATAAAGTTCTTTAAGACTTAGGCATGTATTTTAAATAATGAAAGCCACGGTACTCTGAAAATGCGAGCACAGGGCTGAAGTAAACGCTGGTGCAAGGATCGCTGGATGTGACCAGTGACTTGAAGCGCTTCTGTTCTGTTCTTGAGTTTCCAAAGCAAATCACCTTTAGAAAAGTGACAGCTCAGCTCGTACTATAAATCATTTCTTCTCAAGCTAGGCATCCAGCAGCCACTGATCACTTCTTAACATCTTGAGCAAAAAATAAACCACAAGGAACAATCCTGCACTCTGAGGGAATGGACAAGCTAATCTAATACATCTTTGTCATCTCTGGTTTCCATGACAGTTGCATAATCAGACATTTATGTAAGTAGAGGTTTCCTCCTTAAATAGCAGTCTATGATCTCATGTGCACCTACGGTATAACCCATTTGAATGGAAACAACATGCCAGTTGTGCAAAACTAATTTTTTAATGCTTCTGTCTTACTTTTATTTATTTATTATTGTGGTGAATCAGCTTGGAGAGTACCGCTAACACATGACTAACTCTTCTTGTTTTGGTCTTGTGGTCCAAAAATAACCGCAGTTCCCCAGGTCCGATGAAGGGCCAGGCTCCACGCTTGCTCAGCAATTCAGTGTGAAAAGCGACTGCGTATTCCCAAACCCGGAGCCCAGCGCAGCGCCTAAGCCCGCAGCCTTCCAGCAGCTCTGATCTGCAAAGGTTACCGGCTGCCCTCAGACTCTTTCAGGTTTGCTGGGAGGTTCGCTGCATCCCTCCCGGAGCGAGGGCTGTGATGGGAGAGCTCCAAGGGTTTGTCTTGGCCAATTCGGGATTTCTCAGGGTGGGAGGAAAACGCCCAGGGCAGCTCCGCTCCCTCTGCAGAGACTTCCCTCAAGGCTCCTCTGAGCTCGTGCCTATGCTGAGTAGCATAAAGCAATGCCAAAAATACAGATGTCTTCCCATATGCGATATTAATTGAAATGAAGAAAAGCAGAACCGGTCTGTGAAATCTCAGCCCTACTCCCACCTAAGTTCACGTAATAAGAGTGAAATGCAAGCCAAAGTAACTGCAGTTAAATCTGCCTGGGGAAAAAAAAAAAAGAACAGAAAAAAAAATCAGCTACCTGGAAGAAGTGGCTTTTATCTAAAGGCTGCAGACATCAGCAGTCTAGGGAGCTGATCCCAGTAGGCAAATAGTTCTTAATATGGATATTCTGGGGTATCAGAGACTCTTCAAAACCCGTTTAGAAGCTGTGTCCGGTTAGTTGATCCTGAAATGTAAGTGGCCCTTTTTAGATCGTCCTCTTAGTACTTTTTTTTGCATCACTCTGCATCAGCCGCTGTATGCAAAAATATCCTCCGAGAAGAGGAAAGCAGGCAGGAAACGAAATCTAATCCATTCTGCCAGCCTCTGCAGCCTCGACTCTGTGGGGCTCTTGCCAGCCTCTAAATGTTGCAGTGCCTTCTCTTGGAGATCCTACTATTAGAATAACACAAAGTATGTTATGGACTATTATTCCCAGTGTCAAACAATCATCAAAAACATCTCCTCGTGCTCCTCAGCCTAATCTCCCTTGTCCCACTGAAGCCGATTTAGTAACAAAGATAGAGAAAAATAGGGTGGATGGGGGTTTGCAAGTGATTGTCAATTGGATTTTGTAAACCCAGCAGTATCTCGGAGCAGGCTTCAATTTTCCCTGAACCCCCTGCAGCTCCTATTAGCCTCGATAACTGGTTCTAATTCTGGCCAGGACATTTGCCCAGATTTTTGAAGGAGGAGGGGGGAGGTTCATTTACTTGTGCAAAGCGACTCCTACCTCCACGCAGCAAACATAGGCTGTGTAATGGCTTAATTACACCGAGCATTACTGCTCCGTATAGCTGGGCTCTGACGCACGTTACGTAACTGGATTGTTAATGCTTTTTATATGTTGGCGGAACTGAAATTAAAAGAGGAAATTATTCTCCTGATGCTCAACTCTAATCCCCATCTGTCTGTGTTTTTACTTTTCTGCACTTGCAAAGCTCCCTGATCAAAAGGTCTTGAATAGATTCCAGATTTCCAATTTAGTTTGCTTATGCAACCCAAAATATTATGGCAGTCTTTCCTGGGGGCGATTAAGCATATATTTTCAGTTCCTCCAATTCTCTCTGTTCCAAGAGCGCTAAAAATGGCATAAAGCTTTAGCTCATTCCATACCGTTAGCACCACAAACAACTTTTTTTTTTTTTTGAGGACTTTTAAAAAAGATACGATTAGCCAAGAGCTTTGCAGAGAAGGAATACATCCTGAAAAAAATATGATTTGTTAAATGTCCCCCATGCCTTGGCAAAAAAAAGCAGGCAGTCTATAGCGATAGAGCTGCGCAGCCAAGGCAAACACAAGGGGACTAGACAGGCGAGGAGGCAGCTACGTCTTCAACAACCAGGGCAGATTCCTGAACGCAAAAAACTTGAGAGCTCTTTGGAGCTAGACTTCTGCTTTGTCCCATCCTAAGAGCGAGTTTCGGCCGGACAGCTGGGAATAGGTCTGATCTTTCTCGTGGTACTTGGATCATCCCCATCTGAAAACTGGCACTGAGTTTTTTATCCATTGACTCTTCCTTCCCAGTCCTCAGCCCTTCGCCTGGGGCTAGAACTACGTGATCAGCAGCTGGGTTTATGTGAGGGAGTGAGGAGATTCCTTACACTGGAAAACGTAGCTTTTTACCCAAAGCGCCAGCAAATGAACCCAAAGCACCACTGCATCAGTTGCAGTCTCGATGCTGCGGCACGGGAGCAGACGGCAGGGAGGATGCTCGCTGCCATTTCTGTTGGGTGCGCTGTTCTTGCAGAGATTTTTTTTATTTTAAATACAGAAGGAAAGTCTTTATTTACCCATGGCTGATGAGTGCCTGCTGCCATGGGTGACAGTGCCTGATGCCCCTGACCATAACGCACGGGGTGGTGTCACCCTGTCTGGCCACCGTTACTACATTCATAGCAGCTATTAACTGCATCGTGGTGCAACCCTGGATCAAAAATTTGAACGGCACTTTTTCCAAATTTGGATTACAGAAGCTGTGATTTAAGGCTGTTGCTGAATCCCAGAAAATACCAATTTCTGGCTCAGTCAGGGCTTTGAGCCTTTCTGCTTTCCAGGATAATTTGATTTGCGAGTCCGAGTGCTGCCAATCTCGCAGGTTGCAGAGAAGCTCAGCGCGGGAGATGTCCAGGAACCAGACAGGTGATCTCAGGGGAAGCCCCGCTGATCCAAACCTGCCCGGTTTTGCTGCACTCAGCTTCAGACCATCTCTGCTGACTATTTTGACAACCCGCCAAACTCTACTCAGAACATACCCAGGCTGAGCTTTCCCTCCGGTGAGGTCTAGTCTTAAACACACCGACAGGCTCGAAGCCTGAAAACAGAAAGGCTGTTGTAGAAATTACCACCGCAACAGACACGTCCAGCGAAGGGAAGAGCGCTCAGGCGTACTCAGCAAAGCGGCTCCGGTCAAATCACACGAGCCATTTATTATCTGTATTTCAGCAACACCCACAGGCTTCAGGCAGGGACCTGCACTCTGCCGGTACAACAACATCCAAATATAGAGCAAGACGATGCTCAGGGCAGCCACAACGCTTCGCTCACTTGAACAGCTTCCCTCCCTGCCCTGCCAGTGCTCCCTCTGGCCCCGAGCTGGGGAGGACGGTGTGGGACAGCCCGTGCCACCGGGGAGAAGCTGCTCTTGCTTTTACTAGCAATGGGATATTTTAAGGTATTTTTAAAATGTTTTCAGCAGTGCAACAGATCCACCAGTGCTAGAAAGGCAGGAGGGTAATCAACTGCCCGAGCTGCTCAGGTTCCAGTGTTTAAGCAGATGCTAAAAATCCCTTGTCTCTGGTTAAAGCGAAGCACGTGCTTAAGTGCTTTGCTGAGCAGAGGTGGACTTAAGGACATACCTAGCTTTAGGCACGTGCTTAACTACTTTGTAAAATTAAACTGAAGATGATCAAGCACTTCTGCTGAATCAGGCCCGAGTGCTTCTCAAACCCCCATCCTCTTAAGCGAGGTGTCTTTCATCAACATTTAATTGGAAAACATGCTCAGAAAATAGCATTTAAAAAAAAAAAGTTACAGAGCCAGGAGCCTTGAGAGAATGGAAATAACTAACTAACTAAAAAAAAAAAATATCTGAGGAAATCATTAAACTGCACAAACCAGCATTGGGCTTCAGCAAAAGAAACTTTGACTTGCGCTAATTCAGCATTTAGGCGTAGATGAAAGATGCTTTGGCTCCAGGAACCTGATTTGTGATGGATTTTTTCCCCCCAGCTCAGGCTACAAAAGCTGCCAGCGGGTCGGGCAGGTTCAACCTCACACATTTTTCCCTTTGGTCCAGCCCAATCCCAGGTTATTTTACAAACCGGGGTGGGAGGGAACTGCGAGTAACCCCTGTGCCCTGGAGCAGGCTGTGCGTGCGTGTCCCCAGGTGCGCGGGGGCTCCGGCCGGGAGAAGCCCCTGATCAAATGTCGCTGCTCTCAGCGACGAGCACCCCGCATATAAATAACCCCAGATCCCCTTTCTTCGTGACCTTCATTTCTCAGCCCTGCCAGACCAGCTCTGTGCAACCCAAAACTCAGCGTATTTGCACCTCCGCCCCAGACAAGCTGTCCCTGTGGTTTTTGGGCTCCCATCCCAGCCTGGGGTGATGGTGATGCCCCCCCCAAAGCAGCCCTGTGGCAGCAAGGGGATCGTCTCTGGATGAGCACGGCTCAGGCGGATTCAGCTTCGGTGCCGTTGGGGGGGTTTGCCAGGAGATGGGGTGTACGGGGGTGTGTAACCACCGCGGTTTGATAAATGGGGTTCGGGTGTTCTTAGATGGCTTAATACAAAATAGTAAACTTCAGGTAGAGTTTACATGAAATGGAGCTGTGCTTTGAAAACTTTTTTTTTTTTTTTTTTTAAAACAGGTCCTTTGAATGCTAAACTCACTGCAGATAAAATTATTGAAATGCACGTAACAGAGCGCAGATAGTGCCCTCTCCCCCTCCCCAGACTTTCATCAAGAGGAGATTTCCTGGTTAGACTTAGACTTTCAAATCTTAGGCCAGGCTGGCAGCGTTTCAAGTTGACTGGGGCTGATTTGGAGCTCGGATGCATAAACTCAGTGACCCGAAACAGAAGGAAACGTGGCTGTTCCCACAGCTGAACCTAAAAGGCGCCGCTGAGCGTTGGAGATCGCTGTGAGCGTGCAGGGTGCGTCTGCCCGAGGCACCCAGAGGAAAAGGGCACCCTGAAAAACAACCCCCCAGCCAAATATCTGCCTGAGCACGCACATGGGCTTATTATCATTTATGATCCATGCAGCATTCCTCAACAGCTCAAGAAGAAAATGTTATTTCTTTAGCAGACTTGCATTTCCTCTTAAGTATAATTGCCCAGATAAATCTCAAGAGCTAGCACAGCTGATCTGTTGGGTTTTTTTCTCGCCCTAAAGCATCCACTACCAGGTGTTTTCCTCTCAAATTGCATTTTGAAATTTTATCAGAACCACCATGAAAATGAATAATGTAGAATTCTTTCCTGAGCAATTTGTTGTAAATATTAAAGGCTATAAAAAAAAAATTAATAAAAATCAGAGTTACCATTGCTATTGCTAAACATCATGGCACACTTCTGTCCCATTACCGGAGTGGCCTAAATCCACCATTTCTTTTTTTAATTTTTTTTTATCCACAAATACTTGGGGAAATGCAAAGTTTAAGATTTGCTCGATGCCAGCATTTCCCAGCACTGACTTTTAAAAAGTTGGAAGTTGAAAGAAGGAGGGCAGAAATTCTCTTCCCTTATTTGAATTCCTCATTCAAGCAGTAATTCCTCATTGAAGGAATAACATACACAACTTTGTAAATTTTTGGGTTTTTAATGGAATGCTCTAAGCACACCATACTTTTCAGATGATGTTTCTTCATGGCCAGGGTTTAGAGCTGTACCTATTTAAGAAACCAGACCGTTCAGGTGAAGCCTGGGTTACTCAGTATTTATTTGGCCAAGTTGGTTTCAAAACCAGGTACTTCGCAACTCAGCACCATCAGTTTGAGACTGAAGCTGTGCGGTGTTTCAGGCATGCCTGCTTTTGGCAAGAAACATCAGCCGGATCTGGGCAAACGCCAGTTGTGTTTTAAGCACAAGCTCTTCTTCACGGAGGTCTTAATTTCTCTGTAATTGACAAACTTCAATCTTGGTAACACTCAGCTGCTGCTGGATACCAAACAGCCATGGGGTCTGAATGGGCCAGTGTTGTGCTCCGCAACTTCAAATTCATTTTAAACAGTGAGACCGCTTGTGCTCTTTGGGATCCCAGTTCATCCCAAAAATATTTCCATGGCTTGCTCGTCCCGGCCAGCACCAGATACAGCAGGTACCCTCGGAAACACAGCAAGACGATTGTTATGTTAGTTACGTCAAGAGTACCTACCCTAACAGCCCTGACCCGAACCCTAAGATATAACCCTTAAATGTAACTCTAATTCTTTAAACATAACCCTAATTTGCATTTTAATGGCGGTATTATAACTTTAAATGTTCGAAATGGCTGACTTCCGGCTCTGTTCCGGCACTTCCGGTCGCGGGGTGTAGTGTTTCAAGTCGGAATTTGAGAATTTCCGGTGTTACTGGAGGACTTCCGGTCATGGAGACGTTGTTCTGGGCGTTTTGGCGGGTACTTCGGGCAACGTTTCTCGTCGGGCTCGGAGGACTTCCGGTCATAGAGTTTTTAAAATGGAGGGCTTGGAGGACTGGAGACCATAGAGACAGGGGTCGTGTTGCTGGATGGGAGGAATTTTAGTTCCTGTCTGTGGTGGTGGTGCCTGTATCGATGGTTGTTTCGGTCGTGGTGGGGTTAAACGTTGTTTGGCTTCGCTTGGGTTTTGCTGGAGCCCTCCTGTGTTGCTGTGAAAATGACTTTTGTTGGGGGGGGTTAATATTTTTTGTAGTGTATAGTAGTTTTTGGGGGTGATGTTGGTGTTGTTGGAGGTTTGTGATTTTTAATATATGGGGTTCTGTGGGTTTTTTTTTTTTTACTGTTTGGTTTTCTGGGTGATTTCTGTCTTTGGGCCTTGCAGTAGTTAGTTGGGTTAGGGGAGACATGACCGCAAGAGATGTCCACTCAGAAACATCTGTGACGCTATGCATGATCTGTGACGCTACGCATGCCAAACAGACCTGTGCTTTAAGCTCTAACTGCAAGAGAGTAGGGTGATGGGTGAGCACAATGCCAACGAGGACAGGCATTCAGGACTCATGAGGTCTAATAAGGTACCTGCTGATCACAAAAAGCTGTGGAGGCATCAAGATCTGGAGGAAGGTACGGTGTAGAACACAAGACACAACCTATACAACATGACCACACGCAGGCTGGAACTGCCCTGCCTGGCACAGTCTAGCATTGTGCTGATAAGTAACCCACTCCCTTTGGCTGCCCAAAGGGGACTGCTCCCGGACAGTCCTCTCCTATACCTTAACTTTAAAAATCCATCCCCTGCAACTCCCAAACGTGTCCCAACCCGCCTTCTTATGGCACTCTGCTCACCTCCTCTGTCACTCTTTGGCATGCGTCTTGTCTGTCTGCATCTGAAGAAAAAAAACCCCAAGTCAGCTTCTCAGTGACTTGTTTAATGGGTGAGAGCTTGATTCCAGAGCTCTTGTTCCCATTTAGGAATGCTATCTAGAGCCCAACTACAGACCGCCACTAAAAACCACCCCCAAACTTTAAGCCCTACATAGACAAGCCTTTGACACTTTTGAGATTCAGCCTGCTTTCACTACCCCTGAACACCCCCCTCCCCGGTGCTCCCATCATCTCCACAGAACACTATGGAAATGACGCTCCACACAGCCTGCCGATGGCTACTCGATTCGAGGTGACTACACAACCTTTGCCCAAGCAGTCTGAGCATTTCGACACACTAACCATACACTCTTACTGCTATTCCACCTAACCCTGGCTTGACACACCCAGGCAGAGCAGCTCCACGCCCATCACATGCACACACAGACCAACACTACGCAGAACACTACAAAAAATGCAACTCAAAGATGAGAGAAAACTCTCAGCAAGAGGAATGACTCCTGGACCAGAGAGGCAAGACAACCTACAGGGCACAACACCCAGGTGAGGAAGCTCTATGGCAACCCCAGAAAAGAATTGACTGTGATGGCCCACTATAAGACTTTACTGTCAAAACCGAGATGACGGATGTGCAAGATGCCTGGCTTCAAGACCTAAGAATGTAAGGATGCAGGGAAGAAGCCCCAGTCCCTGAAAATGGATGGCTGGAGAGCAGAGCTCCCAATGCAGCCTGGGATGAGGCTGTAAAAAGAGGACCCACTGGAAACTTCCGAGATGCAAGCCTGATCCACGCTGTAAGCTTGCTATGCAAGCAAAGAAGCGCCCAACTGGCCCTACACTGATGGGTACAGGCATCCGAGACCTGAGGGATGGTGCCCGAGAAGCATATTGTGCCCCTTGAGCACTAAGAGGTCATTGAGATCTGAGGAAGGGCTAAGACACGGGAGACAAGTTACACAACAGAGACACAGGCTGGAGCTGCCCTGCCCAGTCTAGCATCGTGCTGACAAGTAACCTGCTCCCTTTGCCTGCCCAAAGGGGACTGCTCCCAGACAGCCCTGTCCCCTGCGCTAACCATTTAACCCCTCCCCTGCAACCCCCAAACTTGTCCTATTCTCATCCCACTCCCTCCCCAGCCATAGTCCCTCAACTTGGCTTTCAGAGGGCCAGGGATCTGAAACCATCCTCGACAAATACACACCTATGACACATCAGCTAACTGGGACAGTCCTGCAGTTGCCTCGTTCCACTTCATCATCTGCATAAAATAACCCCATAAATGAGCAGTGCTGGCAGTAAGCCATCGCACAGGTCAATGCCAACCTCTCCCACAATACCACCCCTCCTCAGAAGGGCCACGGTGTTCTGCTCACCTGTGCCTTCTGGAGACGGACACTGTAGCTGTCATTGCTTGTGGTACTTAAGATGCGAAGAGAGACAAAACTACTGTTATTCTTGAAGAAGTCACCAGTCTCATTCTCCTCCTTGCTACTGCTGCAGCTCACCTCAAATCCTCATCCAATTCCAAAAATGGCTGGTGTGGCACCTGCAAAACCAAAGAGAAACACTTAACTGAGCTGCCGTGATCTCCTGCTCTGGGATACCAGCCCAGCTGACGACCGGCTTGCCTTCTCAGACTGCTTACTGGGATATGGCTTTGTCCCTCCGAGGCTGCTTACAGCACCTGAAAACCACCAAAGCAAAGGCCACGTGCTGAGGTGCTGCCTGAAACCGCAGCCTGCCTGCACCGATTCCCATCTTCCATTGCTTTACCTCGGCCGCTCCTCCTCGCTGCCTCTGCCATTTACAGGGTGCTGTGTTCAGGCGACAAGTGACACAAACTACCTCCTTACCTACAAGGCCCTTTAGGGAATTACAGAAGCAGTCAGCCAATGGAAAAAGCATTATGATCGTGACACAGGTGCAAATAGCCCTCCCAAGCTAAAACAGGGATCCGGGTTGTAGGGGATGTCTCGTGAGAGCTCAGCAAAGGGAGGGGAAGAGTCCTGAAGGGACCCGACAGATCAAAAAAGTCTCAGAGATAATGACACGGAACTCTGAAGGGGACGTAGACAAAGTACAGATGTTGTTGGGGGCCAGGAGCTGAATGAAGACATCCTGCAATGCAAGAGTGCTCTGAAGGGCACAAAAACCCCAAAGGTGACCATCCTTCATGCCTTCAACCAGCATCCAGCCTCCAAACTGCAAGCGTGTAGCCCCTGCTCCCAGGCCAAAGGTGCCAGCCCCAAAAGGGCTGCCTGGCCTGAAGCCTCCCTCAGCAGCCCTCGCACTGCCCCACTTGCACTGGGGCTGTGGGCTCGTCTAACCGTGCCTTATGTCCCTCTTGCCCAAAATCAGCCTCCAGCCTGAAATCACTGATTTTGTTTTCCTGGATGGCACGGCAGGGATGGAAGAGGGAAAGGAAAGCTCCCCTTCTACAGAAATAGAAGCTGAAGGCGCTAGCTGCAGGAGACTGTTAAGTCTTTTTTCACTTGTCCAGGTTGGACTCAGGGGCCTTTGCAACAGCAGCGTCCATGTGATGAGGACTTCAGGCTCACTGGCAGGACCATGCATTGACCGTCCTGGAGCAGAAAGCATGCCATGAGCCTTGTTCTGAGATGTCAGGCTTGGAAATGACTTCTCACCATGCTTATGGAGACTGGAGCAGGTCCCCTTCATCCTCTCCCAGGGACTCTGGAGCCAGAGACAGTCACAAACTGGCCAGACGCAGTGTTTTACACCAATGGTTAGGGGGTATCACCCATCAGAAACCCATTATCAGGTTTCTGACTATACCAATGGTTCCAATTCCACTACAAAAAACTCTGGTGACTTTCCAAAGAATCCTCTCTCTCCCCAAAATAGCCGTGTGGGATGCAAGTACATGTAATTCAATGTGTAATGCTTGAAGCAGGAGAGGGCTGGATAATTATCTCATCAGACATGCACATTATGTTGCAGGGCCGTATTATTGCATTTAATACCTTGAATTTTATGCCAGGCTGTTTCATAATCTACAATGCAAATTCCAGGTGGGCGGCAGTGCCCGGTGAGCTGCCAGGCACACAAAACCCATTTCTCCTCCGAGCAAAGAGGCTCCTTCTCAGGAGAAAGGTCAGACACAAAGTACAAAATTAAGCTAGAACAGGAGCGAGCTGCGTCGGGGTGGAACACAGGACTGGAAGTTAGGAGGGCCAAACGATGTCCGGACTTGCCACAAATATTATTTAGTTTGCTTTTAGAAGCCATGAAGTTAATCCCTGGCACTGAACTGCACAGGGCGTCCCTGCTCCGAAGATCTGGGAGTCGAACTATTGCACGGAGTTGCTCCGTACCTCGCTCGGAGGTGGGCTGGGGCTGCACAAATCCTGCAGGAGCGCCTGGCCTCTACACGCAGAGGCCATTTGGGCGTCACACTAATTGCTCTAGCCATGGTTTTGTATAAACTGCTGCTAACTGGCAAAGGCTGAGCAGGCTGCTTGCCCCATCCGGCGTTGAGCACAGCGCCTTTGTGAGGCAGAGATACAGGGGCCCTTTAAAACTTGCATGAATGAGGCTCTCATAAATTCCATATTTGAGAAACTCTGGCCGTGTCCTTTGGTCATAAAAAGAAATTAAAACTGCATATAACATTCAGTACCCTGTAATCCTGCTGCACAGCCTTGTGCCTGTGTAAATCAGAGCCTCTCATGAATATTGCACTGTACCTGCAGCTGCCTGACCCACATGTTTAAAAGATAAATAAAATGAAAACAAAGCAACAGTCACGTAGAGGCTTCACAAACAGCACCTGCTTTCCGAAAGCCTGAAAGGTCACCAAAAGCAACCTGAGAAGTGCACAGATTTCAGGGACCTGATCAAAGCCTTAAAAGGAGGAGAGAGTGTATTTTTTTTTTTTCTTCCTCTCTTGCAACAGCGAAGCAAGCCCTGTCACACACGACAAATCCTCTGGCAGGAGTTCTGTGGTCGTGGAGAGGGACGCGCTGCAGCACACCCTGAGGGTGGCAAGGAGGAAGGAAGAAAAGCTGTCTTATAAGCCTGGGAGGGGAAGAAAGACCTGAGCTTCAACAGTAAAATGTTTTTCCACCAGAAATAATTCACAGAAGTTTAGGATTTCAATTTTTTGTCTTGATAAAAGATAAGGATCCACTCCATTTTTTTTTTAATCCCCAAATTTTACAGAATAAAAATCTAGCTGCTTCTCCAGCTCCAAAACAGCGACCAGGGATAGCTGCTATTAGCAACTTCCCCAGAGACATGGAAGACTCATCACAGTACTCAAGGGGTGGTTTTTGTTGCAGAATCTTGAGTAACAGGTAGCAAAAAAATTCGGCCAAGACATCTTCCTCTGTCCCCTCCACCTTCCCCGTTTTGTTTGCTGCCCAGCAGGTCTCACTCCCAGAACCTGTGCATGGGAACAGCACAAAGGCAGGCAAGAGACAGTGAAAAGCACGGGGTAAACCCACCTTGTCTGGACGGATCAGAGACCACAGCCCAAGACTGTCACTCTCTGGCCATTTACCTGCTTCGCAACCTTTGCTGGGTTAGTTTGCTTCTGCCTCAGTTTCCCCACTTGTGAATAGTAAACCTTTAGCTACTTCAAACTCCTTGGTGTCCACCAATCGCCCTAGAAGATACCTGAGCTTTCACCTGTATGATTTTACATGGGGGTTTGTACAGCCTTGCTGCGTGCGACCTTCCCACCAAACAGGGTTTTTTCCTCTAATAACAGCAACCCCCTTTCAGCTCCTCACTGCTACTCACATCACAGCTTCTCCTACATCAACCAGAAACACAACACAGCATTGTGACCCCCCCCCCCCATTGCTGTATTGCAAAATCCTGCCTCTTAAACCATTAAGCAAAGATTTGTATTGTAGCCAATGAAGGCTGTTAAAAGGGTATTGAGTGCTTTTTCCATTGCCATTAATTGAGTGAAGAGAAAACAGACTCCACTGCTGTCGTACCACATCAAAATAATTAGCTCAACTATAAATAGCTCAGCTTACTCACTTTTTTCTTTTTCTTTTCCCTTTTTTTTTTTTTAAGGTCAAGACTGCAGCCAAAAGGAGCAGCAGCACATCCCAGAAGAACGTCCCTCTCTTCTGCCTGGATTCAGACAAACCAGGGAGACAAGGAAGTGCATCTGTAATCAATGATCCCAGGGCCACACAATTATATCATAATTAGAGAAACAATTAGTCCCATTTAGGTAAGAAGAGGGGGAAAAGAGTGTTAGCAAGCCCATGTCTATGCCAATTCACATTAGCTTAATTAATGAGCATTTTCAAACCAATTTTAGCTAAACTGCTTTTGTTTTTGTTGGATGATGCTTCTGTATCACGTTAGCTTATTCTTTAATCACTTCAACATTAAGTAGAGCTTCTACATGAGTAAAATAAGTAGAAAAAGCTGTGACACCAAGGCATTTTCTTCACCTTAATTAAGGGCTTTCACACCCCAAGCCAGTGGGAGCCCTGCCCTTGCATTTGCTGCAGCTGACCCTCGTCCCCTCTGTCACCTGTTAGAGGCTATATCCCGAATATCCCAGTACCTCGGGATGACACTGTATCAAGATACTGTGAAGAGCAATACAAATAAACAGTTGGAGCAACGCAGAGCACAGCGCAAGCTCTTTTACTCTGCTCCTGGACATAAAATGGACCCAGCTGTGAGAAAGCTAGCTATTGCTTGACCCAAGCGGCAGCCACGCCGCGTTCCCGCACCTTTCCTGCTGCGTTAGCTTTGCCATCATTTCAGGATTGTCACCGTGTTACAGCAATTAATTATCAGCGGCAGCCAACAGATCAAATCCACACTAGATGCATATAATATATAGTTGCATTAATTAGAAGAGGTCCCTGAAGCTTCTGTAGGGGTGGTCTAACAGAGCTGTCTGTGTGAGGTTATCGTTACCCCCCGGGAAGCCCTGATGCTTATGGCTGCACCCAGGTATTAAACTCCTTCTGAGTGATGTTTATTTTGTGCAAAACATAGTCTGAGTTCCAGTCCGAGGGCTGCACAATGGCGAATTTACATCTGTCTCTAGCCGCTGTATGAAACCTGAAATATTCCTTTTCTTCCCTTGTAACTTCCCAACTCTTTGTAACATCATAAATCACAGAAGCCTCACCACGCTCGCTCAGGGCCTTTCTGCAGCAACGTGCAAGGGGGGACTGAAGTCTCCACTGTTCAAAGCAAAAGAAGATTTTCTGCAATCATTGAGTTTTCACAGGAGCCGGTGGGAGTTAAATACCCAGCTTGAAAAATGTATTTGCACTCAGGCAGGTCTGGCAGATCGTCAAGTGGTTCCTGACCTACCCGCAGATATTTTTTCCTGCCTTGTCTCACATGCAACCATATTTCCAGATACACTTATCTACCTGCCATATGCAATGATGTATAACCCTGAAGAAAGCAAAGTAGGTGATTACCTTTTCCCAGTCAAGTGCAGCAGAAAGGTCAGATTTAATATGAAGCTGAGGGGCCATGAAATGACACAGAAAATGTACAAAAATAGAGCGTAGCCACGCTGAAAGGCAAGCGTGTCTGCTCGTCTGGGTGAAACACCCAGCAGCACAAATGCACCATTCATCTCCACAGAGGCTCTTTATGGCTCCCTGGTCTTAGATTTGGGATGTGGCTCCACTTCCATGGGAGATATGTTTTTAGGAAGATCCTGTGAATTAAGCAGGTGAATCATTTCCATCTGCGTGGCCTCCAGCCCCCCCCCCCACTCCCCCTGGAGAGCCCAATCCTGGAGCATCCCCCCTGCCTGGGCTGCGCCCAGCTCC
Organism: Aramus guarauna; assembly: GCA_013400195.1. Taxonomy (NCBI): domain Eukaryota; kingdom Metazoa; phylum Chordata; class Aves; order Gruiformes; family Aramidae; genus Aramus; species Aramus guarauna. The sequence goes on from VXBL01009512.1 coordinate 1,612,434, forward strand.
ACGCAGAACCAGTGACATCCAGCGGCCGGCCGGCTCCCTCGCCTTCCCCCAAGGAGGGGGGGAGCTGGATTCCACTTGGAATGTCCCAGGCTTTTACCATGGAAAAGATATTTTTCCCCAGTCCCATCCTTCCAATAACTGGGGAGCTGCCACACGTCGTATATGTAGTGCTACGGTTATTTATTTTAATCTTGGTAGTGTCTTTGTCCGAGCATTGCTGGACTCTTAGAAAACGGGCAGATTGTTCATGTAAATGGAAACAAATGCACAATGCAGCAGCTCCCTGCGTGCAGAGGAATACAGTGGCAGACCCTTCCATGCCCTAAATGCAATGGCATATTTCACAGCTTCCTTATCTAAATTAGATTCTGCTATACACGGTTTTTTCTCCAAGCCCCCCCTAAAACCTGCAGCAGATTTCAGGGAGAAATTCTGACCACTCACTAGGGTTCGAGCTCCAGATCCAAAAACATTTATGTCAAAGATTCAAGATCAGCCACAGAACATAAGAACACCTTTTAAAATAATTTCACACTTGAGAACTGGCTCCTGCCTTTACTCTCCTGCCTCATTTTTGAGTTCAGGATTCAAAGCGCCTTTCCAAACTCAGCTCCGGGCAGACCTGTTTGGCTGGATAAATGCCTTGAAGGTTATGGGTAAGACATCAAACTTGGACGTGGTTATTCTTAAAGTTAAGAAAGGAAAGTTTCGGGAGTTATCTCTGATAAGTCGATAAGCAATAATGGAGAATTGTTTCTTTTAAATACAAAGAACAATTCAGACATAGTATGACTCGTGATAGAGACATTATGAAAGTTATCAGATGAAAGTCTGCATGCTAAATCTTTTTAATATTGAAGAGAAATGTAACAGTTTACTGTCCGTGCTAAAGCCTGAGCTTCCTGGAAGAGTATCTTGCCTTGCTTCTGCTGCTCTGCATTCCCCCTATCTGCCTCTGTCTTCTAAATGAGTGCCATGAATCACAGTCTAATAATAATTTTTTAAAGAATTACTTCTTTCCTAGGAAGTCCAATCAATCCCAGTTAAAAGCGAACTCTGTGAATCTGCCAAATATTTAGAGAATAAATCTAAAACCCAGTAGTGGGCATCTGCTTCCTTTATCTGCAGATACTGGGTGTGATCCAGATACCAGCACTCCCGTCGTCTCCTGTGGGCCCGCGGGGCGCAGCTTATCAGGGGAGTTGTCACGGAAAAGGAAAAATTACATGTAGAACCAAAACCATATTCCGTAAAACCACTAACAGCTAATTCTGGCCAGCTAGAAAATCAATATATGATCTAAACCAGTCATCTAGACCTTCCCTATTGAAAGGCTGCTTTCTAGCAGGGCCCCTTTGAGCACACCCCCCTTCATCTGAAGTTTGAACCAACGAGCTGGTTTCAAACCTCTTTAAGACCCATACGAAGAGTCTATGCCCTGCAGCAAGGTTGGCAGTCAGCACTTTAAAAAATAAACTCAGCTACAGAATGATGATTTGCATAGTGCACGGTGACTAAAATTAGCCTGCCTCGACTCCATCTCGAGAGGAAGTCTGACTTGCCACTGCAGTTTCAAGTTTCTTGGCTTTAAGAGAAATTCATAGCATCCGAGGAACACAGACGTGTCTTCTGTGCAGTCCTGCTCCTCTTGGCTGGCCGTATTCTCCAAAGCTGCTTCTCAAAGCTGTCCTACAGCACCAGCAAAAGCCTCGTTCTTCCTAACGTGGGAAACCAGAGTATGCTGAAACCTGTGAAAGCCTTGTTTTCAGTATGAAAATGTTTAGCAGGTGATTTATTAAGGAGAGAACATGTTACAGGTCACAAGATGGTCTGTCCTGGATGTGTGAAGGATAAAACCTCTCAGAGTTAATCACCATGTGAGACAGAGGTTTCTTAAAGGAGAGGCGTGCTGAAAGGTGCTCTGCAGAAGACATACACAGTGTAAAGTTGGTTTAGGGTTGGTAGGTTAACCTTCATTAGCTATTGGAGTACCGTGAGATAGCCCAACACGATTCTCAGTCTTTGCCCCACATCATCCTTGCGTAACAGCTCGTGTTCCTCTGTCATAATTTAATATTGTGATTTGGCTGGCCAAACAGCTCACACACTTGCTCTGTCTCATTTAATTCTGCAGATGAACAAATGTCCATAGGAGGTCATGCTAGTCCACGATGGATGTCTCTGACAAATTTAAATTATTCAAAAAGTCAGGCAGCAGCTAAGTGCTAAGCTGTTTTTTAGGTTGGGTTTGGTTTTTTTTTTTTTCATTTCAGCTTGAGATGTGGGTATAGCTTCTCTCTCTGAGATGTATAAATGATTCATTTAGTTATGTGGTGGGATCACTCAGGACCTGTGCTGCAGAGTGCTGCTTGCACAGATCTCCTTCTCACCTACTGCACAAACTCAGCTCAGCTCAACCGTGTTTCATCCATCCACCACAGCTGACATTTGGGGTTGGGGCCTGAGCCCTTGGACCACGTTTCTCAGGGGTTTAGTTCCTCCATCCTTGTGAGGTTCCAGATACCTCTGAATCTGAGATCATAGCTATCAGAGGTTCATGGCTTAATGCTTGTGTTAAATTTGTGCAAAATGAACTTGCCGTCGTGACAATCCAGTTAAGTATTGGGTTTTATATTTTATATGAACATAAGCCAGCATCTAATTTCATTTTCTGCTGTGCTGTAGAATTGAAAGGTAATTATTCACTCTTAAAAATACATTTAAAATTAGTTAGTTACTACTCTGACTACAATACATATCTTATGGAAGGAGCCCAGAGTAAAAGCTCACTGATGTGCAGAGTCCTGGCTGGTTGCAATTAGGAACAGAACAGCCCCATGACATGAAATCCGATGATACGTTGAACTTCTGACCTATAGGAGAAATCTGATCGTCACAACCCAGCTTCTTCTTCATTTCAGCTCTGTTCAGGAAAACAACAGTCTTCATTCAACATTCAATTTTCTCTGCCCTTCACCACTGGAATTTTTATATGATCTGAATTAAATATGCCAGACTTTGAAGGTAAAAGTTGTAAGTGCCTAAGCGAAATTCATGGCGTCTTTCTGTTTCTTTAGCTATTGTCATTATCTGATGAGGCCCTACAGGAAAATGAGGTCCTACTGCATCCAACTTCGCTGTGGTTTAAGCAGAATAAAATACTGACTCTAGTATTACTGGATAATTTTTTTTCTGGGCTGGAGGCAATCATTGCTCTTTGCCAACCTTAGCCACACTCTCTGCTCCCAAGTTTAAGAATTAATCCTGAAGTCCTTATTCAGGATTCCTAATATCCGAGGCAAATTTTGAGCAAGGCAGTCTACCCAGAGTTTGATTACCAGGCGCAAGTGGTGAGTTGAGGTAGAAGTTACCCAATAACCTGTGGTGTGTCACAGCCATGGAGCTGACACCTCTGCAGTGTTGTGTGAAGATAATTAGGTCTGAAAAGACATGCCACCATGCTGGATGGAGTCCAGTTCAGCAGTCCTCCTTATCTGAGTTTCTGCTCAATTTTATGCCCATGCACTCTTTGGTCATCAACGGCCAACCTCCATGGGAGCCAAGAGTGTGTAAAAGCACAATGGCTTTACCCACCCACACTCCTGATAAGCTAAAAACAGACTGAAGGTCTAAGTCAATTACACTTAAGCATGTGATAAAATACTTTGCTAAACTGGGGCCTAAGTCAGTGTGATCTTAGTGGTGGAACTCAAATAACTGCTCTTGGAGGAGGAAGGACAGGCACAAGAACGGAGCCAAAGGTTCTCCTGGGGTGACGGGCTGGGGTGAGCGGCAAGAGCCCAAGCAAATGGGAAAACAGCATGATCCGAGAGAAGGAGGGATTGTGTGACTGGCTCTGTGGCTACAGCTTGGGAGGAGGAATTTCCTCGTAGGAACGTTGCCAGGAGGGTGAGGAAATTGCTTGCTTTTCTAAGCAGAAGCAACTAATAAAGGAGGGGTGAGAACAAAAGTTCTCGCCTGTGTTGTAGGCAGTGTCACTAAGACATAATACTAGTGGCACTTCGAGTTGTGTTGTCTAAAATAGCATGTTTGCTTTAGACTTTTAAAAGTAGAGTAAAGGTGACTTTTTTCATCTCTCGTAAGCATCTGTGATCCCCATTCAGGAGGTCTATGGCAATGGCTTGTGTCCTCGAGAATAAAAATAGCTCAGGTCTAAGATATCAGTCCCAGATTTCATCTTAAGTTCTGGAGACCAAGTGTTAACTAAGTGCCTGGAGCTCCTCATCACACCAAGCTGCTTCTGCTGGGCTGCCTGCTCCCTGTTTCTGCGCTTACTTCGGGGAGCTTGGGCCACCTCTCCATTCCTTGTTCTAAAACACGCTAGAACTTCATTGTGAAATAAGGAAGAGTTTCTGTCCCTCTGAAAGAATTTGTGGGAAAGGCATGGAAGGACTAGAAAAGATTATCGACACTTACATGTTTCAGGCTTTTGTCTCTTTCGGTAACTAAGTAAATTGCAATCTGGATAGAGAGGACCTTGGCTTCCCTGGAGAACATTTTAATACATCAGGAACTAAATGCTGAAATTGGTAGAGATGTGTGTGCAAGAAACCAGCTTCACCATGCACAAAGACACGTTAGATAGGGCCAAAAAATCTGTGAAAAACAGAACCAAACAACCTCCCCAAAATGACCCACTCTCCCCAGGGGTGGCTTTTGGGCACTGTGCTGGTGAAAAAGGGGTTTGCAGCTGTGCAGAAAAGCTGCTTCTGGAGATATTCCTACTACATAGAGGGAAAGAAGGCTTCATGCCTGAAGGATCTCCATGATTACATCTCCATTTCGTAGGCGCCATCTACAACTGGTTAGAACCTAAAAATGGTAACTACTTCTGCTCAGAAGAGACAGCAGCTTCTTTTCTCCCCTTATACCAGAAAAAATTGTTTTGAACTGACTCTTCTAGATAAATAGCATTTAGAAGTAAATGTAGCGCTTGTGATGAGTCTAGTGTAGGGGTTCGCAGACACTTTTCATGCCAAGGATCACAAATTAATTAAGAAAATCTTGTCTCTTGGAAACTCTTCTATCCACAGTCACATCAAATCACTGTAGCAGTAACTTACATGGAAAAATAACATTAAGGATATTTTTATTTTTAGCTGTCTTAATGAAATATAGCAGATGGAAATAAAGAGGAGAAGCCCGTCCTATGTGACTAGCCATCTGTCTGGGGATCAGCAACAAGTATTTCATGGATCACAGCTACAAAATTAGTGGGTAATTAATGTCAGTCTTCAAGCTACCTTACAATTCTTCACTCCCTTTATTCTACTCTATAGAGCAACTTTCAAATTCTGCTCATATCTTACCCGGTCATGAGAGACATGCTGATAGCATCACCCTTAGCTCTAGAGTACTAAACCTTGGGTTGAGCACCAGCGGTTCCCTGAATCCCTCCCTCACGCACAGATCTGCGAAGCTGTCAGCGATCACGTAGCCATCCGCTCACCATGAGCTCAGTTACCAAGATCCTAAGGACTATTCCTGTTGATCTAAATTTGCCTTACAGATATTCACATCCCGCCCTTGGTTCTGTAGCACACCGAGCACTGGGACCACTGGGACCTGTACTGGGCATGTCATGGAAACCAGGTTACTAACTTGAACATGGAGTAAAGAGCTGTTATCCAAAACTAATTTTTTGTCTTGGGTTTCTTACCGACATGTAGCTTTTCCAAGTTCATTAACTGGCTAGTCTGGAATCTAGCTCTTCAAAACTGCTCCAATTACTTCTACGCACTGTTCGGTTGGAGGAAGCCTGTCTTGTTCAATGACATCCTAAACAGACACACAATCCTGAATGCTGCTAAAGGTCACACAGCCCGAGCTTTCGGAGATGAGATACTTATTCAATGTTGTCATCATTATACCCTCTCGGCGCTCACACATGCTGCATTACGGCTGCAGTTTGTTCTCCCTTTCCTTTTTGGGAAAATCAATGCCTCGTCACAAGAAAGTTTTTATATTTCACCATTACAGAGTATTACTTCTCCAGTAACAGGATATTGTTATGGGGCTGCTTTAACTTTGTTTATTACCTCCATTCTGCCAGGTCCTACAATTCACTTGATACTGTTTTGGTTATTTTTATGCTTTGATTTAAGAACACTGTGCTCCAAGACTGCACTTTAAGAAATGCCCCGAGGAGCAGAGCCAAGGGAGTCATCAGCTTATTTACTGGACTGTACTGAGCCCTGCGCGGTGCCGTAGGAAATACCTCTCTTCCTGGACATCCACGGCTAGATGGTAAAACTCTACTGTATGGCATAAACATAATTAATCTTCACAAAACCCTAGACACGCAATATCTGAACCTGATGTGGCAGGTGGAAATTGTGTTATTCCTCACACAAGGAAAGTGGCCCCACCGACAGAGCTTAAATCTAGGAAATCTTATTTGTAGACCTACTAAGTTTTTGGCTATGTCTTCTATCACTTTTGTGCCCACCCCCCCCACCCCCCCCTTTTTTTTTCCTTCTGAATGCGTAAGCAATTTCAGTTTGCTGACAAATACCAAATATTTTCAAATGTGTTTCAGTCAATCCTGGACAAGCCTGCAGGTACATTTACAGGTCTGTGGCAATAACTTTACCGTCTCATCCCTTTTCCTTTCAGCCCACCCTAGGTTAGCCGACGGTGCGGGCTGTGCTTGGCAGCGGTGGCGGAGCCGGCTGGCACAGCACTTGGTCCTCCACAGCATCGCACCCGCCGAGGACGTCAGTGCCCGGGGGGGTACTGGGATGTCAGTTAGAGGGAGGCCATCAGTCAGCCCCTCCCTTCCAGCTTTCCTCTGAAAACGCCTGTAAGGAAATTATTAAAATGCATCCCGCTGATCCCCCCCGGCCTCATCTACCGAGGTGTAAATTAGAGGAGCAGATGTGTGAGTTAGGCGTGTGCTGATTTTTCAGATGAGCCGGCTCATCCACCACCTCCTGCGCCAGCGCCGTGGCCGTGTGCCGTGCGGCGGCTGGTCGGACGGCCAGGCTCAGCCTCGCGCCTCTCGGCGGGGGGACGCGTGTGCGAGCGAGCAGTGTTTTGCTTTGATAGTTTGTCTGCCTTAAAAACGGGGATTGCGTAGCTTACCCACATCATAAAGAAATTGTGAAGATCATCTAATTAACACTCGGAAGGGTTGCTAGAGAACCAAGTGAGAATTTATGAGACGTTTAATGCCATTTGCTTTTTGATGAAGAAAGGATGAAGAGAGAATCTTAAAGACAAATGTATATGCAGTGTCATGCGCCTTCTGCACATCCTTTGCTGTAGCCTAGTTTCTGGTTTGGTTGTGTGTCTACGTCTGGGTGTGCACACCCTGGCTGGAGGGGAGGGATCGGGCATCTTCTGCTTTCTGCTTCCTGGAGGCTGGACAGACATCAAAGCGACTGTGCAGAGATGCTCGCTGCCCAGAGTAGAGCGATCCCTGCTTTACTCCTCTGCTGCACCGTTGGCTGCACTTTGAGAACACGTACAGCCAGAAGACTGACTTCCCTGATATTTTATATCCAAATTAAGGCAGTAAGATGGCAGGGTGGCTCCAGATCTCTCCCTCTTTTCCTCTCCTCCTAAAATTTCAAGCAGCCAGAAGGTTGCGCAGGGACCAAGATGAGAATTTCTTCATAAGCTTTACCTAAGCCAAATCCCCCAACAGTTCTCTCAGAAGCAGTTTTTGAAGAGCTGTTAGCTCCTTGGTGCCGTTTCTGTTCCAACCCCAGGAGCAAGGCTGAGCCTTCAGCAACACAAGCAGCACCCCACGGCCCAGAGGGCTCCAGTGGCGAGGCTGGGGCTGCCAGTAGGTCGCAGCAAGGCAGAGCTCAGCACAGGCTGCGAAACCTGCCCGAGCACCGGGGGATGGCCAACCTACCCGGCCCCACCGTGCCGGCTGGTTCGAAGCCAGTTCGGGGCTTTGGGCACACTCCTGGGGCCCTGCAGTGTGCACATCCCCAGTTTGCCTCCCAAGGACCATGAGGAACCTTTGCCAGGTCTTACGTTACCTTCTTTTTTCCACCCATCGCAGCCTGCTGTTGACAGTACTCGTAGTAGCAGTCAGGCAGCAAGGAGCTCATTTCAAAATCTACCTCTGCTTTCATGGCCAAATTACCCTCCCAGCTCTCCAGGAACCGGTAACAAAACCTCATGGCTTCATGGGCTTGATGGTCTGTCAATGACGCACAACATAATCATTCTCCCTCTCCACGCTGCCGTCCCACACAAAGAAATCCAAGCCTTTTTATGGTGCATTTAACCTGGAGCTTTACCTCCCTATAGGGATATGGCTGGGATTTTCAAATGAGACCACTGGGAATCTGTTGCTCAATTCCAATTGTGTTTCAGGGGATTTGGCAAATAACTCGCAGCCTCATTTAAAAACTAACAGAACAGCAATGGAGATAATTTGCAGGTTATCCACAGAGGCAGACTGCTTGAGGTTCATTACAATACCAGTTAAATGTTATTTATCTCATTCATTGTCTCATTCTAGTTACTCGTTTCTCCTAGAAAGCCAAAGAGTTGGACACATGAGTTGGCTAGACAAGGTTCTTCTTTCAACTGTGATTCTCCATTTAGAAATAATACCTAGAAATATCTTTTTCGACAGAATCTTAAGCCTCCAGCCAGGGCAAACAACTGCTTATTACAGGAGCTCAGAGCCAAAGTTTACCACCATTCATGGGGAGCTGGATCCAAGGTTTTGGTTTGGCTGATGATAGAGGCAAAGCAAAACTGAGTGAACCCAGATCCGAACTCCTCCCAGCGTCAGTGGCCAGAGACTGCTCTGCTTCCAGCTTATCTTCACAAAAGCCCAGGGCCTGAGCTGCAAAATCAGTTCTGAAGCATCAGAAAGGAAGTGTTTGGGTAAAAATGCATTGCTGTTACTAACAGTAAATAAATATATAAAGTAAGACCTGCTGCAGGAAAGAAAACTGAGCAGTGATGTTTTGAGGACCGAGCTGCACCCCCAGGATTTGCACCCTGGACTTGCCGGGTAGCTGCCATCCCGGGGAGTGCAACCTGTCCCAGGCTTTGCTGAAAGCTGCAAGTGTTTCCTGGGCTGTAATCCAGCCCAAAGGGCTTCGGTCACTGGTGTGGGTGACATACAGCACAGCTGCTCGGGGCGCGGGAGAGAGGCAAGAGAAATGCGGACGGCGCGTATCGTGCTATTTGATCCATGGAATCACAGCTGACCCACCGGCAAGCCCGGACAGGCATCGCTGCTGCTGTCTGTAAAAGGGCGGGGAAAAGCGCTTTGCAGGGGAGAAGATTACCCGGCGCATTGGCTGGATGCTACTCCAGTGACATAGCAGCCGACCTCCATCGCAGAACAAATTCTCCCCCTGATCCCTCGCTTCACGGCACAGATAGAAACACGAACTGGCCTTTGCGGCTGAAGGAAAAGGGCAACTGGGTTTCTTCTCTCCCTAAACCCTGTCCTGACCGCTCAGATGTTGAGTTAGAAATTCCCAGTATTTTTTGAAGTCTAAGGCTACTGAAGTGCAACCTCTTCCCTGCCATTGACCCTTTAACGTTAATGTTTGAGGACTGTTTTCATTACAGTTATGGTAAGAAACTATAAAAGAAAACCCCAAACCCCAGATTTTCCTTTAGTCACACACCAGGAGGCAGATTTAGAAAAAGCGACTGCAAGCCTTAGCACAGATACAATGACATTGCAGAAAACTCCATCCTACTCTTCAGCACTTAAATTCTCTTTTCCAGTAAAACGTGCCTACTGAGCTGGGGTGTTTCCCAAGCCAAGGCAAGTTTCTGAGCCGTGTTCTCAGATGCCATTCCGATGGGCACGCGCCTGAATGCTCTGCTGAACCTCTGTCTGCCAAAGCACCTCTCGGCTAAATACCTGGTGGCTGCTGGAGCTCAGGGCGTTGAGGATCCCTGTGGGACAGATCCTTCACAACCTACTTAAAAATCAAAATACAAGCAAGCCAGTTCCTGCCGAGTTTGGTTTTACCTGCCCTTGCCAAAACATCACCTTCAGTTTCCAAACTTGCTGCTTTCTTAGGACCGGGATGATAATTAGGCTCATTAGGCTGGAGGATCAGTGAGTCCGGGCTCTCATCCCTCTTCCTCAGTACCCAGGAATTTTACTCCGTGGTCTGTTTTAGCCATATCCTAAAATAAAAGAGGTAGCACACGAAAAAGACAATAAAAGCAATATCCTTACCCAAACGCCCTGTGCCTAACGAAGCATGAGGGCCCCCACTACTCTGCCAGCTGTTAGAGTTTGGTTGCTGTTTCTCTGGAGATGGGTGCTGCAGCGGGTCCCCTCGGTCACCCTCTTCGTCCTGGGTGACAGGCTCATGCGGCAGTACGTGCGTCCTTACAGGACACGTGTGTTTTGATTTTACTTTTTGGTTCAAAAATAGCCAACTTGCTTTATTTTCACATCTGCTTCAGTAGCACAGGGTCAGGTGGGCTTTGCGTCTATCTCAAAGCGTTGGAGACCAGCCCAGGTCTGGAAGGTTTTATGAATGTTTTGTGCAATGGAAAAAGTCTGTGGGGTGAGAGGAGGAGGGACCAAGCCAGGAGAAACTCACTGCTGCTTCCAGACAGTCATTACCAAATGTTTTTCACATCCTTTTTTTTTTTTTTTTTAATTTTTTTTTATTTTAGCCCATGAGCAAAAGCTGAAGTTGTGTTTCCAATCTAGAAGAGCAACATCGAGTCAGTGCTCTCTGCAGAACAGCTCCAGGTTATCTCACCTGCCTCTTTGAGCCTGGCTTTCTTACCCGGTCTATATAGTCAGAGATACAGGGACATTCCTACCGGCAATCCTCAGACGGTGCCTTGCCCAGGGGATCGGGTGAACCTCCTCGTACTAACTGAACACAAATAGAAAGACCTTGCCATTGCCACCCAAATTAATGGCTGGGAAGATAAAATGCAAGCATTAAATCATACTTAGCAGTCCAAGGGATTATTTGCCCTGTTCACGTAAAGGCTAATGGAAAAAGAAGCTCTCAGAGGGTTTAAGTTTTGGCTCCATCACTTTGCTGTGCATCTGGCCCTCCCACACCCTCTGGTTTGATGTAAATCTGTCACCCAGGGACTCTGTGTGCTCAGAGCCCTCCGCTTCCACGCGCTATCCGCAGACAGATACGCGTGCGTGTAAGTGCCACACATCACCAGCCTGCGCTTTCCAACAAATTAGCAGAAATACCATGGTATTACATTTGCTGTGATCTGCCTGTCCATCAAGGAGACTCCCATGGTCCCTTCTGATATTCGTACCAGGATTGCAGCCATCCGCTATTTGCTTCTAAATCTCGAGCCTCGGTCCGTGAAGACTGATGGAAGCATCCAGCTGGTAACGTCTCGCACAGAAACCCCGGGCTTGGTCTCCCCGCTGCCTGGAGTGGCTGCAACAGCAGCAGGGGAGCTAGATCATAAAAAGTGCACTAAATAAACCCAATCTTAGCACCAAGGCTGATACAAAAAGCCATAAAAATCAGGGACAATAAAAAAGAAAAATGCATGGCAACAACAACAAATCCTAGACGCTGACGTGAAGTGATTTCATTTAGAAAAGACTGCCTAAAATTCCCTCTCCAAAAGGTGATCGGCATGTCCTGTCCTGGCAGGATTATTGCTTGCACACACATGCATACGTCAGCCTGTATTCATAGCCCTGAAATGTTCCTGTCAGTTATACACTCCACAAATACCAGCAAGATTTGAGATTCTGCTTCCCCCTCGCCCCAACCCACCCCTGTTGCTGTTGCATCTGCTTGTTTCATCTATCATTGGTCCCATCCTCTTCTTCGCCTGAGCATATGTTGCGGGAGGAGAAATATAATTAAGTTTGGAAAAATTCATTTGAGGTAACCAGATGTCTTGCACCACCTTGAACGTATTTCCCACACCTTAATTAGCAGAGGGAAAGTCGCTGCCCGTGGCCGAGCGGCGCTGACTGCACGGGGGCTGTGGGCAGCCCCTGCCTCGCCGCGGAGCGGACGCGCTTTGCTCTCCGACACGAGGAAGCATCCTCTCCGGGAACGCATCCTGCAAAGGCTTTTGGAGTGCTGTCATGGATTTGGAAAGGACTCAATTTCTGGCGTTCATCACCTGTAGGCATTCTGATTGCCTATATACAGACCAAAGCTGTGACTTCCCTTTGTTTTGCTTCAGGGCTGCGTGCTTGATTTATTACAGTCAGATGAGCGTGGTTACGTGTTCGTACACTGAATCCGCATCGTTAATTTCTGTAGTTACTTCTGGATGCTTGCTGGGTAGCTGGGTGGTGGATGGGCAGTAATACAACTGTACGCGGGCGACGCAGTCACAGGAGCTGCACACGCTAAATCAGGATTTGCTGCGTGCCTGCACCACACGCATCCACCGATAACCTGGGAAAATGGCATCTCTGTATTGCTGGGTTTTATAAGAAATGCCTTGGTATTCTGTAAAACATTGCAGGAGACTCGAGCCTGCCAGTCAGGGCCAGGTATTTGCAGACCAGCAGTTTGCATGGAGCAGCTCTCTGCAAAACCCTTTCATTCCTCTGCCAAAGCCTTAAATCCCTCTGACGGCCTTCAGGTGAACTCCCGGCCTGCAAAGAGAGAAGGGATTGTGCCGAGGGGATGGAGGGATGCTGAGAAGCCTGGGGATGGTGGGGAGCGGAGGGGAGACGTGGCACTGCCGGGAAGAAGCCGGACGCTGCCCACGTCACCCTCCGGCCAGCCCAGAGGGACGCTCGCTCCAGGGGAGGGTTTTCCTGTCTCTGTCCGTGCCGTGCGCCCGCTCTCCAGGGAACCGGGCACCGGTTATTTCTGTGCCCCTGTCAGCAGCCCGGAGCGATGGGGTATTCCGTTCCCAGCCCCGCTCTCGCCCCCAGGGCCAGGTTTCCTCCCCCCTTCCCACCCAGCTTGCTGGGTCCCTGCCAGAGGCCCCGGTGCCAAGGGAGGGGTGATGCGGCACCCGTCTCCCCGGCTGGGAGGGACTCGGAGCTCTTCTCCGTCTTGTGCCCTTGTCGCCCTCCCACTCTCATCTCTGCGTGATCCCGCTGCGTTCGTGCCGGGATGACCACGCCGGTGTTGCATTTCCACCAGGGACGCACCTTCCCTCACCAAGAGCACCCCGCTGTTTGCCAGGCTCACACGTCAGCTGTGCAAAACCCAAAACACCCCCCCAAAAACTGACATGACACCCCATTTCTGTATCCTCAGCCACGTTCGGAAACAGCTGAGACAGACCCACCGCGGTCTCTGTTTCCAGCAGGAGCAGCCGTGCCCGTCCCGCGGTGGCTGTGGCAAAGGGGTGCCAGGGCAGGTGAAGAGGCACGGGTGCTGCCCTGGGACAGGGCTCTGATTTTGGGCTCAGCTGCCGCACGCTGTCTGCAACCCCAGCTGGGTTTCAGCTGCTGGCGGAGCAGAGCGGTACCCGTCCACCTGCACCCCGGGACCCTCGTTGTGCCGCACGGAGACAAAAATACTTCCCCAGCTGCTGCCCACCTGGTGCCTGAGATGAGTTTAGGAAACGGCAATAAGAAACTGAAAATAAAAGGCTGAAAAGAGATAGATACAGGGCTCGCACCAGAAGTGAGAGCACTAAAAATAGCGGTGATGTGATCCATCAGAGCTACAGGTCATAATTAACTGCTCCAGTGTCTTTGGGCATCGAGCAAATGTCCCTCCAGCAATAGGAAACTCACAAGGGTTTAACAGCCGAGACAGCGTGTCCTGGGCTCCCGGCGTGCTGCCGCCAAAAATAGGGGATGTATGGACAGTCCCCGGGCTGGCTGATGCCGGGCACTGGTGGGGCGTTACCCCCCCACCCCACATGGGGGTTCACTACGCTCCTTTCACCCCCTGCCATGGAGGTGCAGGGTGTTGCAGGGGATGAGCCACTCATCTTGCAGGGTGAGGGCCAGGGAGGAGCGGGCCGGCACCAGCCCCGGGGCACTGTCAGCCCTTTGGGAACAAGCCCGCTGCCATATTCCCAGGAGCTCTCAGGAGCTGCCGGGAGATGGGTGCACGGACAGGCGACGGGTGCACGGACAGACTCACAGCGAGCCTGGGTAGGTGTGGGTGGCACCAGCGTTTCCCTGATGGTGGTTTGGGAAAGAGAAGCCATACCTCCGGGTCATCTTCGAGTCTGGAGCCAACGTGATGAGTGCTCTCCCAGCTGCCCCATGCCGGGCAGCAGCACCTTCCCTGGAGACTTCCCAGCGCTCCCGCACAGCCGTCTGCCCCTTGCTGGGACCAGCACCGGGTGGTTGGCTTGGTTGCAATCCAAGCTTTTGTCCAAAACCCACTTGGTGCTCAAGTGATTGAAATGATCAAGGCAAGAGGCCTGGATACGTCCTGTGTTGTCCATCCGTCCTGTCCCGTCCCCCCCCCAAAAAAAAATCCCCTCAGGCTGTGCCTGCTGTCCAGCTCCAGCCCTCCCAACGTGCCCACCTTGTGCAGAACACAGCAACGTTCCCCAAAACAGGAGGGACCCCCTGTTCCACCAGGGAAAAGTGGTTTTATATCCACGAGCTTCACCAAGGGATGCGCAGGAGGAGCTTGTGAGCAGCAAGTGGGGTAACGCTGCCGCAGAGGGGGGGTTCGGCCGGCGGCCCCGCTGCTGCACTCCCCCCACAGCCCCGCGGGCCCAGGGTTCAGCCGACTGCCCGTTCCCGTGGCGTGCTGCAATAGTCACAGGGGTGGAACTGCCAGATCAAAATGCCCCAGTCAGCTAAAAGGCACCTCTCAAGTCAATTTATGCCTGATATTTAGTTTCTGTAAATATAGGATATTGCGCATGAGATCAAGTGGAAAGTTTTTTCTTTAATTCCTCCGGAAACAGAATTATTTAACTGAGCTGCTATTCCCTGGAAACATTTGACTCAAACATTATGACATTGCAATAGAGGAGAAATTCAACACCACAACAACAGTCCTCGGCTAATCCATTTCCTTTTCTGGGACCGGGAAAGCTCAGACTGCGAGAAGGATATTTAAAACCAGTTCAGCTCTAAGAGTGAGTGGTATTTAAAACCCAAATGAAATTGGTAGGGATTTTAAAAAGAAATACATGACTTAATCATGATCCTAAGTGAAGTTAAAGCAGCTACCAACCATAAAGAACGTGGTGGGTTTTGCTGTTCCTCATTACCTGTGAAGAAGCCTGACGTAAGGCGCGTGCTGGGAACAGCCCTCGCTCAGCACGGCCGACGCTGAGCTGTACGGAAACAGCCCGAGCTCCAGCTGTACCAAAGGTGCCCGTGACCGCTGAGGTCAGCGGGAGAGGCGAGCACTGATGTCTTCACAAAAGCACATTTCAGCTCACTTGGGTACCCAGTCAGATGCCGGTTCCCCAGCTTGCATCCCCCCCCCCAACACTTCCTTTAAACCCTGTGCAGAGCCTCTCTTACCTCTCGTGTGACTGGCCCCGGGGGGTCCCGCCTGGCCCAGCAGATGTATGTATGCCATACATTCCCTGGGGTAACGTTACATGGTGGACACCAGACGCAGCCCGATGCCTTGTGAGAAGGGCCAGTCTCAGGGAGAAGCCAAGCACCCAAAGCGAAGAGGGTGGACAGCTGGGCTCGAGCCCCGGAGCTATGCCGGGCGCTGGGGGACGGAAACGCAACGGATTTATCCTGGGTGTGAACAACTCAACACTGTCTCATCAGTGAGTACACATCTTGCTCTCATGACTCCTCTCCCTGCCCGCAGGTCCCAGTGCTGCCTCTGCACGGCGTATACAGGGTGTGCAAGCAGGCTGAAGGGCACTGCAGCCATCTGGGGCCGAGATTTAGGAGAACTTTGGGTTTCATGGCACGGCCGGTGCAGTCCTGAGCAGCGTGGGCACAGCACCGGGACTGGGAAGAGGAGACCGATGTCGGTTGCATGGCCACAGCTAAGAGAGCATCCCCCAAGGGTGCATCCTGCTGGGTGCTCTGCAGACCAAGACTGGTTTGAGTCAGAAGAGCTTGAAAGTCACAATTTTATTTTCTCTCATTCTCCCTATTTTTGGCTTCAAATTCTTGGATGTCTCCTGCCTACTCCCCAAGTATGTGACAAGGAGTAGGTTTGAGATAGTAACAATATTAAAATGAGTCAGAGTGCCGCATGAGCTGAAAGCTAGCACGAATGCAGAATAAAAACCTCTCAGCAAAAATAACAGCCAAGGAACAGGCAGGTAGGCAGGAGATCCTCAGGAAAAGACCAGGGAAGAAGGGAGGAGCGCAGGCTCAGCAGGGTGCCCTACGCTGCACTGTTTAGGAAACCTCCTGGGGACTGTCACACGTTAGACGTGCTCTGCTCGGCACTGCTCAGGCTGAACCGAGGAGCCAAAATCCAGAGAATAATGGAAATGATCAGAAAATAGGGGTTATGAGAGAGAGAGATAACCAGGGTTTTCAGTGGATGGAAGACCAAAGGAGATGTGGTAACAGTCTCCTGAAGTTACTGCAATTAAGAAAGGAATAAAATTGGTTTCTACATACAGTGACACATTTCAGCTGTGACATTTAAATCTACTCCCGAGTCAGTGGTGAAAAAAGCTGACCTGCCTCGGGCACAACACGATCCCTCCGGAGCATCCCTCGGTCCCTCTTCCAGTTCACTTCTCCTCCAGCAGAGACGCAGAGGCCTTTCAGCCAGCTACTGCGGCGTTTAACGTTTCTGCTGGTACGATGGTGAACGGACCCGAGCTCAGCTGTGGTACCTGGGAAGGCAAGGTGGGACCTGATTTCTGGGGAGAGCCTCCAGCACAAGGAAGGAACCGCCAAGCTGAGAAATGGGCATTTGCTTCGTGCTGATCCCGCAGCAGGAATGGGTTTGGGAAGGAGGAGAGTCATTTACAGCTGCCAAATCGAAGCTGTCTGAGTTAACAGTTGACTTCTTTAGGGAAGAACCCAAGAGCCTTAGCTATGGAAAACATGCATTCACTCAGAGTGATCAGTTTAAAGGCTGTTCTTGAGCCAGATGCTTGAGCACGGAGTGCTGTAAGGGGGTGTAATTGCAGGAGCTACGGGGCAGCACAGCATACAGCACCAGCCTGGGCGAGTACACAAACTTCACGAAAAAAGTGGGGAACAGAGGAAATGCAAACAAGCCAAGTGTTAGAGGGATCGGTCAGACCATCGAACAGGCTAAACCAAAGCAGCAGATGCCTCATAGTTTGCGCAGATGCCAGTTGAGCGGAGAACGCTGTGAACCACGATTACAACAAAGTGGCAGCAGAGACGGGAGAAAAATGGCTTAGAAGCCTTGTGGCCAACCTCAGCGTTTGTTTGCCAAGAGATGGATAGTGCCAGGTGATGCCCCTCGCTCCTGGTCAGGGCAGTGGCCCAGCCCAGCGCGCTCACGTGCTGCAAGAAAGAGCAAAATTGACGTTCACCTTGTGGGTAACGAGAAAGCACTGGCTTGTAAGTCATTTCATTGAGGAGGAGGAAGGAGAGAAGACATTCCCCCCACTTGCCAAAGGTCCAGCAGTCTAAGGTCTGCCCTCGATTTAAGCCTTGCAGCGTTCTTAATCCCACGAGAAGTGAAGCGGAGGCTTCCCGTGGGCACATGAATAGCCCCATTGAAGTCATGTGCTGCGACTTTATGTGCGGGCTTAGGAGTTCACAGGATTGCGGCTGTTGAGCCCAGGGGTCATTTTTGGGAGGAGTGTCCCTGATACCCCAAGCACCCCACAGAAACTAGACGTACCCAGACCACGGTTTCAAAGCCCCTCACCTAGCAGGTATATTGAATTTGAAGCCTGCTCCAGGAGGCTCGATGCACAGCTCCCACCTCCGGGCCCATGCACCCAAATTTGAATAATCCCAAACTCCATCTGAACCAGCTGCAGGCCAGGATGTCTTCATCCCAATTGCTCGGTGAGTAACTTCAGTGCCCTTGAGAAAGCTGCTGCCGTTGTGCGGGGTGATTCATGGCTGGAGGGGGAAGGCAGGGTTTGCAGCATCAGTGATTTATTTGGGTTTTGATGAGAAGTGACAAGAGCTGCCCGAGATCAGCGCACATGGGGTGTGAGATATCCTTAAAAAATGGAATTTGTACAAACAAGAGAGGAAACTGCAGCAGCAAAAACTCCCATGTCTCTTGTCCAAACACCAAAGTGTCCCTGGAGGAAGGCATGCTGCACACTGCGTCCTAAGGCCAAGATTTGGGTATAGAGCAGCTGGAGGACCAGGGAGACCACCAGCACTGCAAAACCTCCGAACTGTGTCTGTCTGATCTGCACTTCCTGTGAACCACGACCATCTCAACTAGCTCTTTAGCTCTGGTTTTCTCTTTCGGGAATCAGCCTGAGAACAGACCTATAATTTATGGTGTGTAGATACCGGCCTAAAACCACACTGTCCGAGCAAGCAGTAAGAAGCATCGTCCAGCTTCAGATTGTGCAACTCAAGGCACAAGGAGCTCAGCAAAGCCGGCTTTAACTGTGGGAGGGAACATGGAAATAAATTGTCACTTCAGCGGCAGGGTGAGCCCAGCCAGCGCTGCTGGCTGCTCCTTCTTCGCAAGCTGAACACCCTCCCTAGGACCTTCTCTGATTTACTGCTCCTTCCTTTGTCTCGTTTAAGATCACACCTTGCGGCGCTTGCAAAACCCGGCTCATGAGATGGGAACGCTTTCAAACACCCAAGTGCTGCTGTCAGCCTCAAACACTGCTGCCAGCTCGGGCAGAGCTTTCTTAAAATCTCTTCACTCCTGCAAAGAGTTTCCTCCATGCTTCCTTTTGCACTGTTTGCGATCCGTTCGTAGGATTCCCAGGCTGAATGACGAGTGAGGGCACGTCCCAGGTGAGGCTGGCTGCCCTGAGCTCCTCAGGGGACCCGCTGTGGTGATAACCACCCCTCCTGCCCTCTCCGGGCCATCACGTGAGAGGGGCTCCGATACCTTTGGTCTCTCCGATGACCCCCATAGCAGTTACAGCTACGTCTTGTTGGAGAATGGCCCGGTTGCAGGCGTTTTGCCTTCCCAATGCCAAATAAATGGCTTTTGACCATCGGAGCCCTGAGCCTCTTGCAAACCGGGACCATAGCAGAGCCCAGACCAGCAGGGTCTGAAGAGCCGTAACTTTTCCCAGGAGGACCAGCCGCACAGGGACCGTGGTACGAGCTCCAACTCACTTTGCATCCAGAGCAGGAGCTACACCCCCCCGCCCTGTTCCCAGCTCACTGCTTTGGCCCAGAGTTGACATTTTGGGCTTTACTGTAGATGTAGGTTGCTATAGTGAAATGACCTTCTGAGCACCCTGAAAAGTTCAGAGATTTGGCTGAGAAACAACTCTTAAAAGCTTGTAAAAGCCAGTCATCTGACTCGCTGTGTCGAGCTGATGGCAGGCTGGTTTGACAGCACATCGTCACCCAAAAGGCAACAAAACTGTTTCCTTACCCTCACTGCATCACGGTTTTACTCCGTCCTGGTGTTTCACAGCGATGGTACTGCCAGTCGGACATTGCCAGGAACGTTCCTGGTGCCATCTCCCTCTCTTGAGATGTCCTTCCTGATTTCCTCTCCCCCCACAGGGGTAACTACAGCCCCCCGCAGCAAGGCGAGGATGGGCACCTCGTGTTTGGTGCTCTGAGTTTGCGACGCTGCTGCTGGGGGCTGATCCTGCTCCCCCTGCACCTGCGAGGTCTGGCTGGGCACATCCTGCCTTCCTTCCCAGGAGGAATGAGATACAGGCACATCTGCAAAGGGCAGCAGAGCTTTTTTTTTGGCTAGCAAGCACCCACATGGTGTTTATTTGTGAGTCAGCCGGACTCCAATGGGATGCCGCACAATTCACCTCTCTCATCTCAGGGATTTTCATTACCTTTTGGGCAATTTTGACAAGAATTCAATTTTCCCTGCCCACACACACATCATGCTGTTCTCTCATTGAGCACATCAATTAGCAGCCAAAAAAGTCCTCAGCATCTTTTCTCTCCTGGATTCAGCCTCCTCCATCAGCCTTTAACACCATTTCCCAGTGCAATTACCCACCCCAAACCACTGCCAGGTCTGACCTGAAACTCTTCACGCCTGATCCACATGGTTCTCATCCCTGCAGATGTGTCTCTGCCATCCCAGGGAGCAGAAATCCCTGCCCCAAGCGAGCAGGGACAGAGCTGCGTGTGGCACCCGCATCCCTGCGGCAGCATCTGCCGGGAGCGCCTGTGCAGCAGCAAAAATGTAAGTGGTGGAAGAAGCGTGAAGTTTTATCTCATTTTCAGTATTTACCTCTTCTAGAGGAGTATCCAGAGATATTCCAGTCACCTTTGCAAACCAACAAGCTCTCTGTTTTCTCGCTTTTTGTTCCTGCTGGGATGCAGAGCTGCACCATTTTCCATCGATCCGGGTGTTTCCCCAAGGTAGCAGCTGTCTCCAAGCCTGAAGGCGTAGCAGGCTGCAGGTGACCGACAGCTCTGCCCCATTCTTGCTCTCTCCTCCAGGCTTTTGCTTTCAGCCACCAGCAGACAGGACACTGGGACCGGGGTCTCAGCCAGTGCAGCACTTCCCAGCTTTTCTTTGTCCTTCCTTAAAGCAAGCATCAGCCTAGTTTTATTTTAAAAGAACACCCCGAGAACCACGCCTGCAAACGAGGCCATGAGAGAAGCGTAACAATGACACCATCACGAAGCACTGCCACCACGCCGATGTGGACGCCGGGATGCAGCTGGCAGCAGCTCCGTCCCTGCCAGCACAGAGCCAGTGCCGGGCCCCAGGGCTGCCAGGATGCAGCACGTCCCATCTCAGACATGGGCACAAAAAGGTGGACGTGAAAAGCAGATGCAGAGTCTGGGAAGGTTTCCAACACGGGGGGTTTTGTTTGGTGTTTTGTTNACAGCCTACAAAGCAGGAGCCCCTGGGCACAGTGACATTTTGTTCAGGGGTGGTGGCAGCAGCGATGGCAGCATCGCTCCCTCTCACTGCGGAGCCCACCTGCACGTCCCGGAGCCGCTGGTCTCAGGAGGGGGAAGGTCTGTGGCCAGAGGAGAGGAGCACCAGCCCCCTCGCCGTCGCAGCCAGAGCTCCTGCGTGTGTGCAGCTGAGACGTGGCTGTTCCGCGGGCAGGGTGTGAATGAAGGGGGTCATTCATGTCCCACCTGCAGACTGGAGCAGGACTTTCCCAAAGCTGGAGAAGGGGCAGGCAGGGGGATGGTACAAAGCAGCTGCTCGGCCCCAGAGCACCCCATGGGGAGCGCCCACCCTGCCCGGGGCACAGGGGCTGCTCAGCGTCATCCTTTTGAAAGGAGAAAACCTTTTTCCTTTCCTTTTTGTACGGGTGAGGTGCAACATGAGCCGCCTCCAGCCCGGGCCCTCAGCTGGGGCCGTAGCAGAAGCAGACAAATCCCCAACCACCGCAGAGGTGAAGACAAGGCAGAGCCATCTTCTGAGCCCTTCGGTGATCCAACGCTCAGATTCTCCTTTCCTTTCTTTGACCCCTGACACAACAGCTTCACCTTGAAGCCTTCTTACAGGAAACGTGAAACCTGGGTGTGGAAGGGCCGGGACAAGCCACTGCTCCAGCCTGAGTTTTCCTCCAGGTCTCCACGTTGTGTTTGAATTGTGAGAGCACCCTCTTGTGTTTAAACACCCCCGGCTGCGCCCAGCCCTGCGGCCTTCCGTCCGGTTTACAGTCACAACCAACAGCCCACGTTGCTTCTCGTCAGCTCCCTTCTCGCCATCACTTCACTGAGTGTTTTGTAAAGCAGGACAACAGTCCTCATACTTGGGTTTGTCACCTCAAAGCAACTTCTTAAAAAGTTAACTATAGCCATGCAAAATTGCAACGAGCCCTGAACACCGTGCCACGAATCGGAGCATGGTCCAAGGCCACGAGCTTCTGTTACAGTAGGCCTAAACTCGTGCATCAGAGATCACCACGGTGCTAAATAACATTTACAGACTGTACTGCCCAAACAGCTTTCAAATAGATTACATGATGATAAAAAGGGAGAAGGCAAAAAGAATCCTCATTTTTGTTTGCTATTTCATTGTAGAAACAGAAATCATATCAATCTCAGTAAGTTTGAGGTTTAATTTCCAGCAAACAAGTATTTTCCAATAAAGACCATTCACATTAAAACATTTTCACTTCCTGTGTGATTATTAACATTTTTTGTATTCTGAATACCTCTTTCTATAGGAGACTGATACAAGCATGATAACGTTTTTAGTGTCTGCTACAGCAGGTGGGAGTGCTTTTCCTGTTATCACCATGTTCACGGCAGAAGGGCCCGAGGTATTTACAGTGCCTTAAAGCTTCAGTCTCCAAATATAATTTGTAACACCTTAACCTAGTTCACTATTCTATTAGCACTTCTCTCAATACAGGATGTGAAAAGTTAAATTACTTACCCACAGACCTGAGGTGCTGCCAGAAGTGCTCAAACACGTCCAGAGTAAAGATTTACAAAGCTTCGTCCTATTTAATACGTACCCAGGCTGCCTTAGCGCAGTGCCATGACGTGATGTGCATGTGAACGGACACATCCCGAGAATACACACTGCTGAGGAGAGGGAAGTTTGTCAGTACACCTGCTCTGGAGAGGCAAAAATCTTGTGAGAGCACTCCCATAAACGAGCACAAAGATTTATTTTCTTTTAAGCACCAAGATGATGAAATTTCAAGTCAGTACAACACTTAACAGGACACACCGCACACTCTGCACTTCTGAGCCATGGACGATTCCTGTGTTTGCACATGCAAACGGGAAGTATTCGTATCCCAGAGGTATTTCAAAAGCAACAGGTTTATGTAGGCTGTCCCTACTGCTGGCAAGAAGCGAGAGCAACATCTGTTTGTGCGTTCGCACAGGCAGGGCAGGACAAGGGACTGGAGGGCATCACGCCCCGCATGGCGGGGACGAGGAGGGGCCACCCCAACCCCTCCTCACAAGGGTTAACCGAACACTTCCAGCGGCACGGCTGCTCCTGACATACTAATCCAGATAAATTGCTGGGACAAATGTGGTTAGAAAGTGGCAGATGAGCCAGGAAAAAATTAAAACCTGGCTTTAGCTGAGCATTCTTTTTCTGCAGTAGGAAGGAATCTCTTGTCATCGAGTCCTCATTCTTCTGCCTTATAAATGTACGATTTCCTTTGCCGTGCGGTAACCGACGACCGCGCGTTTGAGCTTAGATGAATCTTTGGTAAGGTGTTAAGAAAACTTGAGAACCAAATTCCAGTGCCAACGCCTATTTCATCGGAGCTGCAGGTAAGCGGATCTCCTCTAGGTTCTTATCCTGTGGGTCAGCGGTCCGTGGGCCATGCAGGAGGCCAGGAGACCATGACACCATTTGAGAGCCGGTCAGCAAACTCAGTTTTTCTTCAGAGCTTTTGCTTAGGCCCAGTATGAGACAGCAAGATCACACTAGTTGTGGGCTGACTCAGATTACTACCTGTATTTATGATGTCAATTATTTGGTTGCCAGTGTAAAAACCCCAATTATTATGCCTTCTAGTAGCATCAAACCTCTTTGAACTTAACATGAGACTACAAAGAACACACCAATCCAATGCATGTTTCATATACATATTTATATATATTTCATGTACAAAGTTACATTCTGAACCCCATGGATTCAATAATAGAAATAAATACTGAAATAACTACACTGCTATATGAGCTTTTCTGCTCACAGAAGAGAAGCCTCAAGTTTTAACAGACAGCAAGTTTAACGCTGTAGTATCCATCCCGGATTACAGAGGCAAGTAAAATTCAGCGTAAAGTGTCCAACAGACAAAACTTTCAAAAATTACAGACCATAAAATGTTTAAAATATATGCTTAAAAGATTGAGAAATGTGCATCAACAAAATTAATAAAGGAAACTTAATCTTGTTAGAGGGCGGGAGAGACATTTAGTGTATAGAAAAATGCTTTGAGGTGCAACATAGGTTGTTACAATATGGCATAACCCTGTTAGAAAAAACATTTGATTTCCCTAAAGAACTGTATTTGAGTTTACCGTGTCTTGCTTTACAGAGCAGAGCCTTCACCAGACCCTGTCTCAACAGGGTCGCTTACAAGAGTGCTAAGTCACGTTTAATCCTTTGGTAACTTTTATAATACTCACATGGAAATAAATATTCAGTTACACAGCATTTTAAAAGACACACGTTCTTTAGAACAGTTAGTATAATAAAACAGATTTAACATTTGTTTGTTACTAAGGCAGCCTATGATAAAGTGTCTACGCTCTGCCAGCTCTATCTGATCCAACGCAGGAAGACCTTTACAAGAAATGGACAATGCAGCAGCTTATACAACGCGTTTCACCTTTACCATGCAAACACCCTTACCCAGGCAAGTAATGTGCTGCATATTTTGTGCTCAAAATGTTTCCAAACTATTAACAAGCTGTAGCTATCAAGAGATTAGCTCCTATTTATACGATGCTTTAATCACATGAGTGTATGCATAAACACATTCTTGAGACTGATGCGTAGGGGTGTATTGTCATCCCACTGCCTGGGGTTTTACGGGCTTTATTCACCATTCAAAGCGACCTTACAAGCAGAGTTTATCAATCCCAGTGCACTGTGATGACAATAGGGACCCGCTTAATCTACTGTACCTTAGGACAGGGGATAAAAGTTTTTAAATGAGAAATACAGAGAAGTGCACAAGCCTTTTATCTACACCCACAGTGGTACATAGTTAACCTACTGTTTTCTTTAAAACACTTCCACTTTTGGACAGAAACAATCATTCTCTGAAAAATTTGCAAGAGTTGGCCCACTGAGGTGACGAAAATGGCACGGTGGACCAGATACATTTGGCAAAAGACCAGGTACACACTTGCCAGATTGAACTGCTCTATTTGCTAGCAGTAAAGCCGTTCAGAGAAAACGGCTTATCACTAATGAAAACGAAAATGCTATACAAGAACCAAAGAACAGAATTGTGCGCTTTTTTTTTTGAGAACATGAGAATGTGACAATCAACCAGTGAATAAAAGCTTTGGAGACTGTGTTTTCCAAAGGAAAAAAAAAAATTAAGAAAATGGCAGGAGAAGCAATGAAACTGCACCACTCACAGTGACGATTCTGCACAACAGTAAAAGTTTAGACAGCATTTTTCTTAGACATCCAATTTTCTAAGTTAATTCAGACGTGCTTCAGGTTCAGCACATGTGTCTAAGTTTTAAATAGGTCTTTGAAAGACTGTTTAGTCAGTTTATTTTCTGTATTTGTATAATTTTTAAAAAGCTCCCAGACTTTATATTTAAGCCAAAGTACTTTAAGAGTGACGTTAAAGATGAATTTGGAAAGCAAATTATGAACAACATGCTCTCATCACTTTTGGCATTTTGAAGAGAAAAATACTACCAAGATATTAGACATCTTTAATAAGGATTTTTACTACATAGTTCATGTCCTAAATACATATTTACGAGAGAACAGCTGTGTACAAAATATGTCGCTTAAAAAGTATTTATACATATAAATCTAACCAATAGACCTGAATGGAGTTTTTCTGGTTTATCAGCTATGATATGCATTCGAAAAAGCTGCCTAAATATATATTTACACAATAGACCTCAGCTAAATGTGTTCATTTAAAAAATTAAGAAAATATATAAACACATGTTTGCCTGATAGACCAGAACTGCTCCTATTGCATAAAAATGTTTAGGCAGTTTTAAAAAAGTGTTTCTATATTTACTCCTCTGAAACTGTTCAGTTCTCTCACATAATCAAGTTACTAAATTTCTCTGCTAATCTGAACAGAACAGTCCCAGTCTTTCGGGGGTAAATGTTGGATGTTTATTAAAACCCCTCAAAACTTTTACTTTCCAGAGACTAAATGAAAGAGCAAATCTGGGTTTTAAAATATTCTGAAGTACAGAAATCATGAAGTGTTTAACTTAGGTCTGATATTAATGTAGGAAATTCAATGTAAAAGGAAGACAGTCTTCAACTCACGCTTATGGTTAAAAAAATAGATGGTGAGTAGACAGAATGTCAGCCTAATCTTAGAGTCTCCTGACTTTCATCAATTTACTCAATCTTAGTGTTACCTGCTAACATTGTCACTACATTTTTATTTTAATTTTTTTTTTTTTTTTTACTAAACTGGGGTATGCAACTACCAAAAAATACATTTTGTACCTAATAATCTGGCACTAAAGTTCCTTTACAATCTCACTTGGGCAGAATGCATTTTTCCTGTACACTCTCAGTCTTTTCTCATGCTCTAATCGAGGTCTCTAACCTTCACACGTGCAGTGCCTCATGAGTTTGACCAGCTAGGCAGAGAAGATCATTCTAGTGCTTAGGACATAAGGAGTTAAGACAAGAAAAGAACAAAACAAAACATATCCCCTGTTCAAGAATTTTACAATTATTTTCAAATTTAAATCATCCTAATACCCTTTGGAAACCAAGTGCTTCCATGCTGGGGAAATGGAAAAACACTATGCTCAAAATCGCTCATTATTGAGGGCAGCAGTTCTCAAACTTTTAGGTTCAATAGTGAAAACGTAATTTTATTTAAATATTGTCATCTTAATTCCTATACAATCTCCTCTTCCCCCCACGAAATTCGGATGAATGTAACAAATTAAACCGTATACACTACGTAAGCAAGATTTTCCAGGTTTGAAAACAAAAGCTGAAATTTACAGTTCGCTTTAGCCCTCACTGAATATTCGGATGAGTCTTAATAATCCATCTTATAATTCGTCATTTTTTTTAATACCCTGGGAATAACTTTGCTGTTTTACCCAATGCATTATACAGTGAAATGAAGCTCAGTTGTAAATAAAGCTGAACTCAAGTGAGACTACCAAAGAAGTGAACTACATTAGATTGCTGTGGTACAGTAAAACTGTCTCAGTTGCTTACTATGGTGTGCACACCAGTTTTGAGAAAGATCTGATTTCATTATACTGTTCCATGTAACACGGGTGCAGTAAAACAGCACAAGCTAATTCCTGTATAGTTAAAGGTATGACAGATTTGCAATATAAAGTTAAACAGCAAAGAAATGCTTCAACATCGTGTAGTGAAACAGGTTTCACGAAATAAAAAAAACATGCAGAAGCTTTTTTTTTTTCCTTTTTCNAAAAAGGTTTTACCAAAAAAAAAAAAACATGAGAAGCTTTTTTTTTTTTCTTTTTTTTTTTTTTTTTTTTTTTTTTTTTTTAAGGTCTCCAGCTGCATCCTACAGGCTCACTCACTGCCACACATTACTTGCCACACTATCAAGTGACTCCTCTCAGCTTTGGCTACAGAAGGTTCAAGTGGTAGAGCTTCTCCAAGGAGTTCAGATTCTCCACCCTCGTCACCTGAAAAACGACAGGTTTGATTGAGGCAGACAAAAAGCAGTATTAACACCAAATGCAGCAAGACATGTGACATCTAAGTTCACAAGAAAACACTATAAATTGACAGTAGTTGCTATATGCTCATATGAAAGTATATTCAAGACTGTCAATATATACGTTACAAACTGAAAGACCGTTCATAATTATTTTAGAGCCTATTATTCTGATGGTCATATTCTACAGTTCTAACCCTCCAAGTTAACTGTAGTTTAAGTAACCATTTTCTACATGTTTCATTACTTGCAGCTCTCTGAGGCAGAGAAGTGACAACCTGATTTGCAAACTCACAGTCCCTCCCAGGCAGAAATAGAGATGGTTATGCTACGAGAAAGTGTGCTAGCATAAAGCCATAAGCCAGATAAAGTGCTCTGGAAATAAGAGCAGTAATTGAGCACAAGTGAGACAGTGCAACATTCATGTATAGGACAAACCTTTCCTCCTTCCCTCCTGTTGTTCCAGTTATCGTAGCTAGTCACAACTCTGCACACACTGGCACAAGACAGCCTTAAGCCTATTCTCCGTTATTGCTCTTCGAAAGAGCAGAACAGGTTTGTAACTGTGTCTAAACTCTTGGTGAGATGAGCTGAGCTGACGTGGATCAAAGGTGACAGACTAACCACTACACAAAGCGGCACGTAGACAATAATAAACATCAATAGAGTGGCAGTCTTGCGGTACAAAGAACATCAGTTTAATCAGATGAAATGGGAACTGATCTACAACTTCAGGAAGGTTTCAAGTCACAGTTTGGCTAGTTTTCTGGTTAGACTACTTTGGAGGTCTGAGGAACATGAACAAACAGTCTAAACTTGCTCTTGAGCCAGTTTGCTGTACTAATGTGGTAATAGCAGAGCTAATGCAGCTACAGTACTGACACTTAAGTTCATGGCTTTGCATCATGCCACGAGGACAGCAAAATGCACGTTTGGTATGTGGCTATACCAGCTTGCTCGGAATACGTGCAGGATCTTTAATACTTGCTACAGCACGGCACAGAATTGCCTCAAGTCCTGCCATCCGCGTAGCTCTGCTGGGGTTACCAGCAGGAACTGGTTTTTCATTGACTAGTGGGATGACAGAAGTTGGGCTGGCCTTTGTGTGTTTGCCTTTGTAGTGGCTTTTGTGGGTTTTTTGTTGTTTGTTTTTTGAAACAGACTATAGACAAATTTAGGCAAGAGGTCAAAACAAGGACTAGCAGTTGCGACTCCTTTTTATGCACTTTTTGTCAAAGTCTCCAGCTGCAGATTTTAAGCACAGAACCACAACCACTCTCATTTTGTTATATTTCCCCAAAAGCTTCAATTAACAAAAAGTATTTACACAAGAAATCTTTTATGGGCTAGATCATGCAGAAGTGCTATCCAAGAAAAGCAGTGATCAAAATAAAAAGAGCATGCAAAGATAACAGTGAACTACTTTTTCCACTTTTCACTCAAAAATGAGTAAATTTTAGTTTGAATGTTCTTCACATAATAGGTGGTGGTTTTTTTTGGTTTTTTTTTGTTTTTTGTTTTGTTTTGTTTTACAGTCAGTCTGCACATTTAAGTAACTAAGGACATGTTTTCCAGCAGTTTGAGACAGAAGACTAACCTGTCAAGGTAAGACTGACAGTACAAACAGTAAGGTGATACATGGCTCCATAGCAGAGTTTCAAATAAAGCTTTTTACACAGTCATCTCAGAGGTCATGGTTTATTGGGAGGAGGAGGAGAAGCTGCAGATGTGTGTGTGTGAGAGAGAGCATAAAGATACTTCTATCCTTGCACTTGCTTAGTACAGACTATATACTGACTGACCACACAAATGCACTCTGCAATCCCAACAGAAGTTATTATACAGTTTATACAGTTAATGACTTTTCATTATGAAGAAGTTAACTGATTTTAAAGTCAGTTTTCTTACCCATTCTGAAGTCAATATATCCTTCTCCACCACTTATCACCAACATTGATTTTAAGGGACTCTGGTTGAAGGACTCTTGGGCTGGTTTATCAGCCGTTAGTTCTGTTCCACCACTACTTTGTGGGCAAACAACCTGACCTGGATTAAAAACAGAATACATTTTTATGCCACATCTCACAGAACAATACCATCTGTATTTAGTCATTGGATGACATACTTAACACCTAATGATAGACTTAACTTTGATTCTAGTATATCTTCAGTGAGGGACAGCAAGCTAGCTTCGTTCCAATTTCATCTCTCTATAGAGATGAACAATCTGTTCAGGTCAGTTCAATGGAAATCAGAGAATTAAATGCCCCTTGACAGATTTGACAGCACAGGCATGCAGATCTAGAGAATGACATTGAAACAGACTTAACGACTTTCAGACGCACAACTGAAATGATTCAGTGCACATCATCCCATTGAGTAAACTTCCGTCATTTGCTTCTAGCACACAAGGTACGTACAGGCACTGAGAGGGTGTTCAGCCAGCACTGCAGCTTCTAGGAAACTCCCGGCTTTTGCAACTGAGAGTCTTTCCTTTGGGGGCTTCTCCCTTAGCAGCTCATCCTTCCTACAGGATGGCAGGCTCTTAAATCAGACCTTCCATCAACTAGCAGTTGACTGTCTTCTTAATAGGGGAGTACTCACTCAGCACAGTAACTTTTTCCCAGAAGCAAAGCACTTCTTTCTTTGTGACTAAACCTTTTTCTTCCCATTAAACAAAACTGCACTTAGGAATCAGACAACTCTTGTAAATAAAACATAATAAATTGTTTCATACACTTGCTATCTTTGCCTAAACAGTATGTTTAGCTAAGCAAACAAGGGCGAGAAAGAAACTTCATTTGAAGAATGGTAATAAAACCTCACCAGGTACTGCGACAAAGAATTTAACAGCATCACGGTGCCCATGGAAGCAAAGCTGCGCGTGTGCCATTGAACAATATGGTATGAATGTTCCCGGAGTCACTTTGTCACTGTTTTCATCACCGTATACACGTATTACACTCCCCGGACGGTTTCCGGAGCCTGCTGCTGCCTTATTAGCTGTAAAAAGAAGAGAAGTGTTTTCTACTTGAAAATACAAATTACAGAAACGGTTATTTGTTAAGAAACCTTATGGTACCATCTAAAAAGCTAAAGCCAACTTAGATAAAAATGAAACAGGAGGGCAGCAATGCCAATTCAAGACAGAGCTGGAAAAAAAAGATTGCATGCTTCGTTATTTTAAGTACATCAGAAAATGGAGCAGGATTCTTATTAGTCTAGCATAAACACCAGATTTTAATATCCTACTTTTGGAAGAAAATAATTTGTGAAAGGACTGTATCTTTCATAGAAAATAAGTACCTCTAATGTGTTTCAGTATGAACAAATTCAATGTTCTTAAACATATAATTAAAGACAGTTCCATTCCAACTAATCATAGGGTATCCCCTTGCCAGCAAAAATTCTCTAAAAATAGCCACCTGTGGGCACAAAGGAGCTACCCTATTGTATTTCTGCATCTAATTTTTACTGAGAAGTTTTAAAATCCATTAAAACAAAGAAGTACTCATGCTAGACATACAAGCCATCTCCATTCCAAAGACTATCAGAGCAGTGAAAGAAACAGTGATTTGTAACAAGACAGTAGATGATGTGGATTAATGACAAAGTTATAAGATATGGTATCACATTGGCTGGAAGAAAAACAAAGTCTGTATGAAAGTTCAGCTGCAACACAGGATGATATACTAAACTGCTGAGCAGATTGGTGGCCGTTTAGCAAACATAAAACTGCTGCAATGCAGTAACTGCAAGTGGAAAAACATTTAGGAACATACAAAGGGTAAATCTATAAAGAGTGGGAAACAGCCTCGAAGTGGCTATTAGAAGCCTGAAAATAGATTTATTTTTTTTTTTTTGTTCAGGATCTGCACTTACCCCTCAGCCCCAGTAAACGTCCCTGGTGGAGGATTACAGCTAAAGTGAGAAAGGAGGAAAGGGGAAATGGATAGGTATGACAGTAGAGGAGAAGGATTAATGAGAACCCACCACTCTTGTATTTTGGTTTTTGATAAGGTAGAGCTTTAAATTTTAGCTCCTAAAACCAGTAAATATCTAATTACAGAAGATTCAATAAAAAGTCACAATGAACAGCATCTTATTATAAAAGTTTCACTACAAAACAAAAGCACTGCCATTTTCATGTGCTTTATCACTATAAAGTTTGTTATAGATTAGCAACGTTTCCCCTTTCTCTCTTTCCTTGGCAGGAAGCCACCAAAGTAAGATATAACAACTTATGTTTTCAAGCGCCCCTTTGAACATCATCTGCAGATTTGGGAGATTCCCTGCCACTGAGACCTAGGGAACAGAGATACCCAATTCCTTATGCAAGGATGCAACTGCCTTTGAAAACCATGACTATTTCTAACAGGGGTTCAAACCTACTGTCAGGTACCCACAAACAGTTGTTCTGATTCATGAACAACTAATCAAACTGAAATTAAACTGAGTAGCTTTAATATGGAGCTTTGTGTGTTCACTACTGTTTTAAAACAAACTCCTCTGGAAACATTAAATTAAGCTTGATGCAAATTAAGAGCTATAACTTTTGAAAGCATGATTTAAACTATTTCAAATTCTTGATAGGAAGTGTGTCCTTCCTTAGTACACTCATGCAATGCAAAAAAAGACATTTACTGAATGCATGGACAATGTAATGGAACAGTATGAGAAACAAGGCATGTATGCGCTGTTCAACAAAGCAGATACAACATGAAGAGATCTTATTATTAAATTCCCCTAAAATTTCACCTCTCAGCCTGTACTGCTTTTTATATAACAAGAGCACGATTAGGACTATCAAAGTACTATATTTTATTTTCTGAAACGCCTGTCCATGTGTTTTAACATTAGTGTCAGGCACAAGTGTTGGGGTTTTTTTTGTACTTTTAAATGCAATCACTTTATACAGAGATTCTTCTCAAGCTTTACCTATTTAAGATTTGTTTTGCCCTTGAACTAGACTGTTCTCTCAAGGTTCAACTGCCCATGTCAGAATGCTTCCCCTCCCATCCTCAGGTAGTTTCAGCCTATGACAAGAGTTTGGGGTCTGTTATTAAGCAGATACTTGGATTTACATTATTGGAATTTTACCTAGAAGTTAGTGCCCTATTTGTAGAATGTGTTTAGAACTCCTGGAACTTTGAACATGTCCTTCAAAGCAGTCAGTACTACTGTTGCTCCAGTCCTTTACACCAGCTTTGTGATGAATTCTTAAGAACTAAAGCCAATTGAATTGTATTAGCAACAATACCAATTCGCTCAAAACCAAACAAAAAATACTTTGGTGATCATATGGCAATCAAAAATAACATTAATTAGAAAACTAAAGCCATCTCTTACAAGCAATGAACTATCAATGCTGTTGATGCTCATAACACCTCTAAGGCTACAAACTGTCTCTCTCACTCAAGCCATAGCAACTCTGCTCAAATTGAAGGACAGAAGATTTTGGAGATGTGGGGTTTTTTTTGCTCAGAGTAATTGTAACCACGTACACAGATTAGATGCTAAACATCACACAGGCCCAATCTGTACAAACCTGAAAGATTCAGACCAGGCAGTAAACCTTTCTTTTTATTATCAAGCATCTGAATGGCGTTTAATATTCTCTTTTTGTGTCTACAGCATATTGCACAGTGCTATTCATTTATGTTTTACTTACTTTCTGTTAATGGAATGGAGATGATGACACCATTTCCTGTTCCTACCCATAAACGATTACAAGACACCATAAGAGCTGTGATTCTCACAAATGAGAATCCCAGTTTACCAGTACCTAAAAACAAAAGATGCTTTTCATCAAAAATTATGAGCAAGAATAATTTTAGTTCCATAACAGAGAATCTTAACTCCAACTCCCAAGCCACACAGACCAGTAATTCCCTCCCACTTCAAACAGAAACAAGGTAGAGGAGTACATTTAAGTTGTAAAGATAACCTGTGTTAAGTTGTGAACCTATACAGAAAGAGACTAACACGAACTGTGAGAAAGCACAAAAGGTGTAACAGCTCCACAATGCTGCACAATAAAATCTTTTGGGGCTTATAGCATCAGGGCAGCTTTCCAAACAGGAAAAAAAGTAATGGTGAGTTTACAGATTTAAGATAATGGTTTCTCATCCATTATAATTAATTTCTCACCCATCAGCACTATGAGGGGAGCAGAAGGCAGCCAGATGCAATGACACAGTAGTTACTTGTGAAGGATTTCCCCATGGCCTGATTACCTGTATTTGTTGTGTTACACAAGTGGTCAAACTGCTCTTATACAAACATTAACAAAAAATAAATCAGAAAGCTTCAACAGCAATAAAAACTTGCTATTTTGCATTGGTATTTTCTTGAAAGAGGCAATTTTTCCAGGCAAGTAATGGATTCTTCCCACTCTTACATTTTAAAAAATTATCAGCACAGTGAAAAAGCAGAAATATTTTAGTATTTCTATCAATTCCTGCCCAACCCAACCACCATTTTCCTCATTAGTTCTGAGTTTTTAGGGACAGCTTAGACATCAGGTGGTATCAACAGACTGTATCAGAAGGCCTATCATGATGCTTTACAGACTACCTTAGACTTCTACTTGCAGATTCAAGTTTTCATAGATAGGATTTGACTAGTCTTCCACTCACCCTTCCCCCTAGCTTCCAGTGAGAATTCCCTGATCCCTAACAGGAAAAGAAAGGTCCAAACAGCAAGAGTTGTAAGAATGCAACAGTTTTTCTCACCAACTTACCTAGCATTTTGCTTACGTAAGGTTCAATGTCCACATCTTGTAGATGCTGATACGTGTGCGCATGATAGAGACGCAGGGTAGAGTCCAAACGAATAGACACCCATACCCCGTCACCCACCCATGCCAGCTGTCTCACTTGGCTTTCTCTTCTTGGGTGTGCATCAAAAGACTTCTGTGAAAGATTGGGTTTTGAATTAGAGGATGAGACAAAGGAAAAGATAGACTTCTCTTACTCTTACACTGTCAATACTGACGATTTGCTTAAGTCATCTATGACCCTCTGATTTGCAAGATCACAAGCAAACACAGTGTTTATTGTAGTTACAATTACCTTTTGATGTTGGTAAAGTAATAGTAAGAGCACTGATTCCTTTCTCTACAGTGTGATCTCAAAGTCATAGTTTCCTAGTGTATCTTCATTTACATTTCCTATCCCAGCCTGCTCTGCTTCTGCCTCCATTTTAACATGGACCCTTTCCAGTATGAGGTCCTCCAGTCACAGCACAAGATACACATGCTGCGAAAATGTTTTTCTTCCTAGTTCTGTCAAGCCTTGCTCCAGCATACAAACCAAACTCACTCAAAATACACACTATCCACCAGCAAAACAATGTCACTGTTGTACGACTTCATTCCTGTTTTCCCCATACATAGTCTTCTTTACAAAAAGAGCTTATTAACTGGGTGCTTGATATTTTGAGAAGGGCTGAGCAGTCACCCTCAAAAGGTCTGGCCCGTGTTTTAGGCCAATCAGCAGAAGCTGAAGCATTAACCCTGCTAATGGCTTTCAGAAACCTTAGCCACATCCTGTACTTGAGAAGTGTCAGGTACACATACAACACAGCAGAAACACCAGCTTACGCGCCTTACACACAACTGTGTATAACTGGAGAGTACATTGAAAACTAACACTTATGAACCTCTGAAGTATGTAAAGACAGATTATAGAGAAGTTTACAAGTGGGTAGACAACATGAGGCATGCATGTAGAGGATGTGCTGGGAGCTAGCTGTACAAGCTCTGCTCCCAGACACAAGGACACTCTCCAGTTCCTGGCCAGCTAGAAGTGGAGAACTAAATCCCCCCCCAAACTGGTTTCAATAAGTGAGAACTGCCTCATCATGGCTTAAAATCTTCCAAAACAATAAAAACCATCTTAACATAATAGTATTTCCCCAGACAAATCTGTTTGGCTGCTTGTTTGTATACTGATGAACAAATAACTGTTCTCTGGAGTTATGCTGGAGTTTGAGCTGTAGCACAACATGGGATTAAAACATAACATTTAATTACTTTAAACACCATTTTAACTTGCCTCTATTTTCATGGCCTTTGGTTGAACAACATAGATTTTGTTCCTGTAGCCACACCAGACTTTGTCATGTACCACTGTCATGCACCTTATTGAATGATGTGGCCGGCCCAGGTCTAAGAGGTGATAATTTGTCAAATCCCACTGACCATCTTTAAAAACAGAAGGAAAAGAAATAACAAAACAAAGCATAGGTTCCTATGAGTTTAAAAATAATTTAAAAGTACAGGCAGATATCTTAAGAGTCTAAATTTTTTTAAAAGCACTGTAACAATCTGGATAAGTAAACATAAATTTATGGCTAGCCTCCTCATTTTAAAAAAAGGCAACTAGTTACATGAACTACCAACATCCCAAATGTTTTGTTTTTATGTAACAAGGTTGTACACTGACTCACGTTCAAAACATATGAAAACATTTTTAAAAACAGCAATTACCTAGTGCTAACTGCTTTACTTGGATAGGCATCAGTATACGTTACAACAAGCAACTACCCACACAGCGCTAGGCACTTGCTGCTTGATTGAACACGGAAATGTTGGCCAGCGCATCAAGATTTTTTTTAAGTATGCTGCAAGATCTTAAGAGTGGCACCTGAAATCTACTAAAAGCATACTAAATTGGGTCATTCAACACCAAGGAAAACTCTTCTGTGGACTGAGATAAGTTACAGATCATCACTGACATTTATTCAAGATCCTTAAGGACTGAAAGCCACTAAAGTCTGAGTTAAAAAATAAAAATAAAGAATGCTAAAAACATAACTTCATCCCCATATCTGTCTTAGTGCTGTGCAAACCCTTTAATTCTTCTAAATGTTGAGCACAGGGATTTAAACTGCACAAGGAAGGAACAAATGAATAGCGAGTCTGTGGAAACAAGCCAACAGGTAAGTTCTAGTTACTCATTATAAGACCTTTCCCTCCAGCTCCTTATTCTGGAGGCTGAAGAACGGAGCTTGTCCAGGACTGGTTTGGGTAGAAATTCTGAAGGGACACTTACAAAATTCTCATTGAAGGATTTCGCCACAGACTGTTATTAACACTAATAACAAAACAGAAGCATAACTACTGAGCATGATGAAAAAGCAAGAGAGATGATGATCCAAGTGGACTTTATCAACTACCTTTTTGCTATTTAGCTCAGACATAACCCATTCTTCTTCTCGGATTAAGAAAAAAAGATTCCAGGAATACATCAAGACAGTGCAAAAATGGTACCTCAAACTGCAACTGAAATACCAGAGAGATTTCTCAAAGCAACCCATAAAAAGGCCATTGAGGAATACATTTTCAAAACGCTATTTATAAATGGCACATTTCTTCCCTAAACACTGTTACAGCTTCACTGGTTTCAAGATCTAATAGAATGCTTACCAACTCCTCGGTGAAATATTGCTAGTGTTCCATCAGCTAGTGCAACTAATACTATTCCTTTTACATGTCTGTGAAAAGAAAGTAGGCAGGAGAATATGTACTGTTAGACTGCACTTCTCAAAATGCAAGTTTAAAGTAAGCTAGAAACATTTTGTATTTCAGCGTATTTTTTATATTCACATTAGCCCTAGTGTTTCAATTTCTACAATATAGCTCAAGAGAAGGGACAGTAACAAGAGGTCAAAATCCAGTTGAGAAAGCTTAAAATATAGCTATCTACAATGTCTGAAGAAAACATCAAGGATAACAACCTATAACTGTTTTGAGTATACCGCTACAGCTTATTATTTGAGCTATAGTATTTTCAATAGATACTACTGATACAGTATCAAAAGGTTGCTTTTATTTTCCTTCCCAAATTATTTCCACTGCCCCTCAAAGGCTATGTATGCATTTATGGCAACGGACATTCCCAACATCTGAGGACAAAATATAAAACTACTTTGCAAGTATTTTAACAAACATTCATTGCTATTTACATGACATTCTTTCAGGACTTACACAATACTGAGAATAGAATCTTTAAGCTTAATGGCATGAACACATTTCCTCCACTGGGCCACTGACGAATGAACATACAGGCTGCAAAGACAAATCAGGAGGGATTAAAAGCACTAGGAAAGGTCTACCAGCCAGGAAAAAACTCAGACAAAACCCCTATAACTGAAATCTACCACCAAAGGGAAAACAGTTTTCAGTGGAAGATGAAAACTTATATAGAACTACACGAGCAGGCAGAATGTTTTTTCAGACCCCTAAAAACATTAGTAACTCCTTTGCAGATACATCTGCAGTAAAAAGGGCAATACATTTTTCTAGCACAGTAAAATATTGAAAGTTATGGAATTACCAGACCATAACAATTCCTTTGACTACAAAAAAAACCAACCCCAACCAAAACTTTCCTGCATCAAAGACAGCTTGCTAATCAACTACAATACTTTGAGTTCTACAATGCCTAAATGTAGCAAAGCATAAAGTTTAGGTTCTCTTGAGGCCTTCTTAGACTTTTTATCTTGACTCAAGAGAGTTATCAGGCCTGTGGGCACAAGAAGCAAGTTTAAAATGGTTTTTCCAAATAACTTTAACAAGATTAGCATTTTCTTACCATCCATTCTGTGCTCCAAGCCACATTGTCGGTAAAAGGCTGCTCATTTTCTGTGCTTCTTCTCTAACTAAATCTTGCTCATTTGGCAAAACTGCAACGTCTTTATATAACTCTGACTCAGTACTAAAAAAAACAACCCAAACCAACAGTTAAAATACATTGAATAAAGTGCACAGATTACTCAGATTATAGCCCAGGTATTTACTTCATTGCTGCTAGGTTCTACACTGGCTTTTGAAATACATAAGGTATTTAAAACAAACAAACAATAACCAGTAACTGTGCATGGATTCACAATACAGATGATGAAATTCATTGTTACTGAGGTTTTCAAGTGGCCATTTACTTATACAAGGAAATTTAGGTTCCATTCAAGCCTGTCCGTATTGCTGTTATCTGTGGGAAATGGCAGAAGATAGTCACAACAGAGGCACATGTTAAGGAAACGCTTATAAAAAAGTTGTACGATACTTTTGTGCCTGTATGTAGAGTGTGAAGATTCCTGAAGATTTGAAATACTGATTATTTTCAAGCTTCTTCTCCACTCCTAACTACTCAGATTGACTATTCTGAGAAAAGAAACATACATTTGAACAACTAGTTTATTGGAAGAACGGAGTGTAATATTTATTTTGACATCAAATGGAATTGAAATGGGCATGTCTAGATCAGCACCATTGTCTTGGTTTCAGCACAGATAATTTTCTTCCTAGCAGCGCGTATAGTGCTGTGTTTTGGATTTAGGATGAGAACAATGTTGATAACACACTGATTCTTTTAGTTGTGGCCAAGCAGTCAAGGACTTTTCAGCTTCTCAGGCTGCCCTGTCAGAAGGCGGGGGGTGCACAAGCAGCTGGGAGTGGGCATGGCCAGGACAGCTGACTCAGACTGGCCAAAGGGATATTCTATACCATATGATGTCATGTTCCATATATANGACCCAGACAGATGAAAAGGATATTCCATACCATATGAGGTCATGCTCTATATATAACTGGGGGGTTGGCTGGGAGGCGGAATGGCTCAGGAACTTGTTGAGCATCAGCTTCGGGTGGTGAGAAATTGTGCTGTTCATCATTTTTGTATATTTTTATCATCATTATGATGTTCTTCCTTTTCTGTCCTATTAAATTGCCTTTATCTCAACCCATTCCGGAGGTATCTGAACTCAAGGCACACAAGTTCACAGACAAAAAAGCCTCTTTGTACGTAGGTGAACCTTTCATGCAAGCAAAGTCTTGTACCAAGACTACTTATAAACCTCAACATACTTAAAAAAGTAGTCATTCCATCCCCATGTTGTGTTCCTGCAAACATTACGTTTTTCTTTTTAAGCACATTTTAAGAAGTATGAGGACTATGTACCTAGGCTGGTACACTGGAGACGCCTCTGTTGTATTCTGCACTCCCAGAGGATCTGTAAAGACATGCTCCGTGTAGACTCCAGTTTGTGCAATATCAGCTGAGTCTTCTCCTGTCCCTGCATTGACTTCTGTTGCTTCTGTTGCCTCCTCTGCTGTTGGAATGTTCTCATCTACTGAATTACTTTCAGTTGCAATATCTATGGAACAAAAAATTTCAAAAGCTTTTAACAACTGCAAGAGAATTCTCAATTGTTTAGAACAGCCAGAATTTGATACTAAGTGAATAGCTGTAATAACCAGTCACAATCCAGATTTTGTATCTCATCTTAAAAAAAAAAAAAATTAAAAAAAACCAGATCTGAAACACAGTGCAACCCACTGAAGTTTGTGTATCAACAAGTGTCAAATGCATTTTAAGTATCAGTCCAGTGATGATGGCACAGATTGCCCTTTAAGTGAGTAACTACAGTAGCACTGAAATCCAATCAATTACAAACTATGGCAACAGTATTATATGCCATGAGAAAAAAAAATGGCGTTCGAGTGCCATAAACACATATCCATTAACAATCATATAGCCATACAGCTCTGAAAGGTATACGACACAAAATATTAAGAATGTCTACAAAGCAAAGAGCTTCACTTAAATCTCTGTTACAACTTTACAAGATTTAAGGCATGCACCCACATTCTATCATCTGTTAGCAAGGTCTGCATTTGAAATACTGAGTAACTTAAAAGCTCTCTTCAGACTGTGCACAAGATAGCATTCTCTTCTTTGAAAGAAGCAATTGTCGATGCCCGTTTAATATCACCTCCACAAATTTTCCAGCTACAATTACACAGTGCAAGTTATGTCAGACTGATGGGCCATTTCCCACAGAGTACTTGTGGTACATTATCATCGCTTACAGACAAGCTATTACATTAAATACTTGTACCATTCATTTCCCAGTTATACCTAATGGTGTTTGGCCATCCCTGGCATACTTGTAGGACTGTCATACCTGACTGTTTATCTGTCATTGGCGAGCCACCATTTGCATCGTGAGCTACAGGTGCTCCTGTGATACCCTCAGCAGTACAGCCAACCACTGTTATTCCTCCTAGCAAGCTATCTGTTTCTGCAGAGCTGTTGCTAGTCATACTTCCACACAGAGACGATTTGTCCACTTGGCTAGGATCTGCTTCTTGAGACCCTTCTTCTCCTGCAGGATAGTCTGTTTCCCTTGCCCCTGAAAGAGATTAAACTCGCGTGTTTCTTGTGGGCATGAAGGGGAATCACTTTTTCACCTAATAACTAAGCTTTCAAACTGAATGAACTCTCCAGCAACTGAGATTTAACATGCAGATAGCTATCTACAAGCTTATTTTAACATGATCAGCAGACATTAAAGATGCTGTCACAAAACTCAAAAAGCAAAAGCAGTATCTACACATGCTGCACATCTGAATGTTATAAGATGTATTTAACATCTGCAAAGTTTTCCAACTAGTTTATTTCTATTTCAAATACATTTTCCATTAAAATTAGATTTTGTAACAGTGAACATATGCAGGGATACCTATCCACGTCTTTATGAAGATTTTAACTGCAATAGATCCTTTGTTCTGGAAGAAAAGCTGGTTTTCTCTCCTACAACCCTCTCAAATACTCTTAAGACTTAAAATATTATTCTTGGTTTCTTGACATTTTTATCGTATTTTAGTATATTTTATGCTGTTTTGATTTTAGAAGTTGTACATATAGTACAATGGAGCAAAACCTCAAACTTCAGTGGAAAGATATTTCTTCTGAGCTCATTAAACAAAACTGCTTCACTGGAACTAGTGCTACAGACTTCTATAAGCCAAGAAATAAGAGATTCAAAGGCACAATTAGTTCTTCTGCAGGTTCATAATATCCTTCTATTAAACTTCCCTCAGTACGCTTTCCACATACATTTTCAATGTAACAAGGATTCCCTCTACAGGAAGCTCCAAGACTTGCTACTTATCTTCAAGATACGTGTTATTTTATCATACTAATTAACAAATCTTTGAGTAAGAAAATCTGAGTAGGATACAGTTAAAAAAGCAGGAGCTAAAACATCACAAGTCTTTACCTGGTACACTAGCAATACAAAGCACATGAGAATTGCAAACAATGAAACTGTCCAGAATATTTCCTGGTTGATTAGCATCAATAATGATAACTTTTGTAGCAGAATGTGTGCTAGTGCAGATCCACACTAGACTGGATAATTCCTCCTGATGTTTCAGCTCCTTCTGCTGATCCTGAAGGAGAATAAAGGCAGAACAGAGGTGAACAACAACAGGAAGGTGGGCAAAAATAGAACTACAGCCTTTGATCTTATACGTTCTCAATATCAACTACAGAAAAATATATACTATGTGGTAAGTTAAATATCTTTAATGCCACTGTAAAATTACATGTATTTACTCTTCTCTATGTATTTGGAATATAAACCCCCTAATATTTCATACTTGTGTAGAAAATTATAGAAAGTAATTATATCACACAATTATACAGTTAGACAAATACAAAGCTACACAAGAACACTATTTAGGTGCCAGCTACCATACTCAGTACCACCACAGCTTAATGTGATGTCCCAAAGCACTTCAAAATTAAGCCTTTGATTCTATGCCCTTAATATGAATTCCATTCATTGCTTCATGAAATCATGAAGACTACCACATTTTTAGACAATGGCACAGACACCTAAAAACCCATTTAAATGGCAGCCAGAACATGAACAATTCTGTCACAAATGTTTTTTAAAGCAGGCAGCACTGGCATAAGCAGTGAATCATTTCGATGTAAAATTGATTTGCTCCTCAGATTTGCCAACAAGCTGGCACACAGGAAAGAATTACAGTACTTTTGTAGACGGATTAAATAACCCAAACATATCTTGGGTTGATGACTACCCAGAAAAAGTCTATTTGTTACCAATAAACCTGACTACAAAAACTATTATTAATCTACAGAGTAAAGGTGTTTAACTATATAAGTTATTCAACATGCCTAATGTGATCTTACCTTCAGCTCTTGGTCTAGTCTGTCTAAGCTACTTTGAGATCCTGTTTGCTGCTTGTTGCCATCTGCGTCCACACCAGTCACATCATTGTAGAATACGCTAGCACCAACCACAGACCCGCCATCTCGTGTTTTCCCTCCTGATAGGTTTACCCCTACAGCACACCACAGCTTGAAAGAAAAATACATACTTCACTTAAATGTTAAACTAAAAAGACACACCTTTTGTTCAATATGTTGTTAAATCAAAATTATTGTATCTCTGCAGTCCATTTTAAGGAATTCATTAAGATTAAAGTAATGTACATTTCTACTGAGGCTTCAATTCTGATTCACTTATGCTTTAAAAAGAAACTTTATTTAAAAAAGAAAATAATTGGGTCTAAAAATAAAAATATTCAAAATATAGGTTGTCCAATTCTCTATGTCAATGCTGTAAATATCCTACCTTCATAGAGGTATCCTTCTCATCTAAAGGTCTCAGGTAAACAGGTACAGGCAAGTTCTTCATCTTATTGTCACCCTGGCCACCATTTGCTACCTAGGCAAAAAAAAAAAACAACAGAAAAGCTTTCCCCTTCAAAAGAGGTTTGCAGTCTTTGCAGTTGATCAGACTTTATTAAACATGATTAAGAGTTTTGTATTGTGATTTTCCTTAGAAATACTCTTTTAACTGCAAAAGTTCAACAAAAAATGCTGGAATCACTCAAACACAAGCTGTGAAATGATATGCTGTTCAAATTTCACAAAACATGGAGTTGTTACCACTCCATACGAAAACATAAGCATGATACCTGTTTGTACTTCTGAGGTAGACTCCAGCCAAATGCTTGCACTCTACCATCCTCTTTCTGAACGTGTGCTTTCACTTGGCGATACTGCTCTCTTTTCTGCTCTCTGCGTGAGGCTAAACTGGCTTCAGTTCTAAGGAAGAATCATGAAAGAACCTGTTATTTACGCTCTTTAGAATTCTTTGTGTAATGGAAGTTCCTATTAAACTCAATAGACAAGATCTCTGTGGAAGCATTGGGTTACCAAAGAGATCCCTAGTTTTTCCCACACATCACCTATAGAATGATAGGTTTCCTGTGGGCTCTAAGGCACCTGTGAAAGGCAAAACCAGAAAGTCTATTGTCAGTATCCTTAAAGAAAATGAACTTGAGTTATGTACCTCTAACGGAAGCTTTAAAAGTTGTAAATCAAAAGGATATATTGCCAAAAAAAAGCAGAGGAGAAAAAAAAAAGTAATTACAGATACTTGTTAGCCTGGCTTATATTGTTCTATTTTTCCACTGAATTTAAAGTGATAATATCTGTATAGTTACTGCTTAGCTACAACACTTGCATACAAAAGCGTACTGAGGGCTGCCTCCTGTGCCTAAACGCACTCTTATGAAAGGCAGCGGTATTTGCCAGACTACTACTGTCAGGTACCCAGACACTCATCCACTGCTGCACATTTTGGTCTGCACTGTATTGATTTCTTACGTATCAACATTCGCTTCACGAGAACATTATACTTCAGTATAATGCGAGCGATCAGCTGTGTGGTTGTTGGAGCTGCCTGCCATGTTAAACTACAACACTTAGCAGCAATGCTATTTATGTTGGAGGACTAAAAGAGTAAATACTCGATAGAGTGTATCTAGTAGTATAAAACCAAAATGTCTTACTCTTCACTGAGGAATTCAAAGGCTTTAGATTTGTCACTAGGTAATTGAGATAAGGTGCTGCTTCTTTTCTTGACTGATGGAGTAATATGCGAGGTTGGAGCATTATATTTAACATTGACAGGAGGTTCTGGTTTCTTAGCTGTATTACTAGATGAACTGAAGAGCCTGCTAAAACTAGAAGAAAAAAAAAAGATGATAGTTAAGATTTGTAAGATACATCCAAAATTTGACTATGCAGGCAAAACACTGCATATGCTAGCCTGCTCAAGCCAGTTAGAATAAGAAACTGGAGCCCAATATAGCAGCAGCCACCACACACTCAGCAACACTCTCAAAGCACAGAAACTCGTATCAGTAAGCAAAATTCTTAAAGAATTATTATCCCATTTGTTTATCAAGTTTAATGGGATCTTCATCTTGAACGAAGATCTACAGGGAACCAACAAAATTAGGATGCAAACATCAGACCTGGAAGACAGTTTTATGCAGCATATTAGTTCATGCACAGAGCAGTTTAAAAACTCCATCATTTTCTAGGCTAACACACGGAATAATCATCAAACCACAACATTGAGAAGATTATTTGACA
Organism: Aramus guarauna; assembly: GCA_013400195.1. Taxonomy (NCBI): domain Eukaryota; kingdom Metazoa; phylum Chordata; class Aves; order Gruiformes; family Aramidae; genus Aramus; species Aramus guarauna. The sequence goes on from VXBL01009512.1 coordinate 1,656,992, forward strand.
AATATCTTGTTGTGAATAACAATGTTTGAAGTTAGAAAGGAAAATTTAACCATCAGTAAGCCGTACTTCATAGAGGGAAAGGAAGCTGAAATAAATGCAATCCACACAAGTTATTCAAGTTTCTATTTTTCATCATAAAAAAGAATCCGGAAAAATGTTCAGAACAAGAGTCCTGGTGCATGTTCAACTAGAAAAGAAAGTTACAGCACTTTGGCATTTAACTTCACAAAGTGCACAGCCATTCACTATGTGATGCAGCTTACGATACATTTTGTCTTCAAGAACAGTCTTACCGAGCTGGCATGCTAGGTAACAAGAGGAGAACAGTTAAGATATCTTCATCTGCCAAAAGATAATTAGCTTACATACAAAAATGTACCAGCTAATTAGTTAGGGTCTTTTATTTATTTTTGCCAGCAAGTTGTGTTTCAATACTTACAACTGCCAAATGCTTGATCTCTTCTTTTCTTGCATGGCTGGATTTTCTCTTGATGCTCTACAAGAAATGAATTCCAAGTTTACTGAGTAAGCATTAATTAAGAAAAGGAAAGGAATGGAACAGTGTGTAACTCATTTAAAAAGCCCAGGATAACATATCAAAAGTATCAAAGCCTGTTTCTTCAGATTGCCACTTCTTTTCTGATCAGTGCACAACACTGAAATTCTCACTAGACGAACTCAAGTTACATAATAAACATCATCCACGTTTACTTGCATCACAAACAACTGGTGATTGCTTTTCAGACAGAAGAGACAAACGTCTAACTCTTTGCAATAGAAACAGCTAGAAGACAGCAGCAAATGATTTTAAATTCTTCCACCTCCTGTTTTTTAATATTTTAATCATTGCCTTTTATTTTAAAGCCTCTTATTCTTCCACACATCTATAAATAAATGACAAAGTGATCACTCCTGAAGCCATAGATGCATTAACAGAGATAGGAGAGGATTTCTACAGGAGAAATAGCTATAGAAAAGCAAGCCACATCTGCTTGGCAGTATGTATTTTTCCTCTCACGGATTCAAAATGGCTCACAACTATTGAGGACAATGAAAAAGTTAAATGCCATTGTTATACCTGACGGGCAGGCAGCACCAAATGACACCGTTACCTCTGGACACAGGCACGGCTCAGGGGATGTAACAAGAATGAGCTGGGCTGAACTCCGAGGCAGAAGACTTTTGCTTTTAAAAAATCACACCTTCAGACAGCTCAATATTCAGGATGCAAACTAGACCAGATCACCATCTTTACTGCTTATATTTAACAAACCTTGCACAGTTTTAAAATTGCATTTTTTCCTGAACAACTGAAGTCCTTACAAACAGATTACGCTCAATCTGAAGACTGTACGTTACTCCTGTTTGGACATCTCAGCTGACAATTGGGCCCACTGCTTTAAGGTATGGGCACACACACAGAGTAATTTTTCCTGCTCAGCAAATGAATGTTATTTGCAATTACCAAAATTTTTAACCCTTCCAAAATACACACATTTCTTCAAGGAGTGCTTACTTCACATCACATGAAGTAACACATCTTCACTGAGGTCTCACCAAGAACCCATTTTCATGAGATGTTATACACACATAACTAACACAAATTTATTTATGGGTATGTGGGGAGACAAGCAGATGGGCAATTAAGGCCTCAAACTACTGACCAGATCACACTGCTGCTAAAAAAATCAAAATGTGGTAAAATCCAAGGAGCCCTATCAAAGATTTTTAAAAGAGCCTTTTACCTTATCATCTCAGTCCATCGGACAGCTTCCTGAAGCTCCATCAACCTCTCTTTATACTGATTTCTTTCCATTAGAACACGGGCCATTTCAACACGAGTAAAACGCTTCCGCTGAGCGGTGGGGACATCACTCTGAACACACAAAAAGGAAACATAGGACAAACAAAGGAGCACAGTAGGGCCTTGCAGAGTCAGCCTCTGGCTTACAGTAAGAGTCAGTTTAGGGCACAATTCCAGATTCCAGATCATTTGGGGCTTTGTAAAACTAACTCAATTTTACCTTCCTCTCCTCCCATCCTTTGTATGTAGTATAATCCGAATAAAAACCCCCAGTTCTTCAAAAAGAATGTGACACACAATAATGGGCAGAGAGGAAAGAAAGAAAACTAGACATGGTCCATTTAAGTTTACTTGTGCTCTTTAGATCTTCTATTTTTTTCTATACATGGAGGAAGTTTATCACTACTTAAGCAGTAAAGTTTAGTAGCACTAACTCACGTGAACTTCTAAAGTCCTGCTGTGAATTATACATACAAAAATATACATACACACATACACCTACATCATCATCCTCTTTAGCTTTCTGTCTTGCTTCCTCTGCTTCTGCACGAGCTCTAAATACAAAACAAAAAATAGCTACATTAGATACCACAGTGGGTGGTTTGTTTTTTTCTTTTTCACAAACATGGAATTAAACTTACTTTCTCAGCTCTTCTTCCAGTTCCTTATTCTTCTCTTCAAGCTTTTGTTTTGCTTGTTTTACAGCCTCTAATTCACCTTGTAGTACATCCTTCTCACAGGTCAATTCATCCACCTTTGCTATCAAATCATTCTTCACTACATTCAGTGCATTTCTACACAAACATTTAAAATACACCATTACAAGGATGACTATAGTCTCATAGTTTAACTTCAGCCTGATTTTATTCTTCAATATTCTTTTCTTACATAGAGCTTCTGTAAAAAAGATACAGCTTTCTAAAACAGCTCAATCCCTCTCCCCCCACCCCCAAATCTCAAATGCTCAAACACATTTGTACACCTGTATTAGAGAAAATACTGATAAATCAGAACAGTTCGCTTAGAGGTTGAATTTCTCAATTCTCCGAAGTATTAGCTTCTGCAGTTACAGCTGTATTTCTAACAGAAAAGGCAGGGAGTTGATCTCATTAGGACACAGCACTGCATTTCTTGTAGCCTTACACGGATAGAAGCAGCTTTTGTTTCTTAGGTCCTTAATTTCTAGAAGAATACCAACTAAGCTATATATTTAGCCAACTATACCTACAAATTCAAAATACTTATACCAACACTACTCTTCGAACTAGAAGCACATTTGTATAATTTCATCTTTCAGTGTATGAAGATTTGAAGACACAGAGAAGGTCAGTGGGTTTTATGTACGCATTCTCACTTACTTTGTCTCCAACAGCTGAGTGTTTTCCAAAATAAGGTTTTCAACCTCACGACCCATTCCTTTCCAAAGGAAACACATAGATGAAATTAGCCCATGAAATGGATGACTTTACAAAACCTACGTTTAGCCATTATCTAAAACCAGTTGAATTTTAAGTATGACAAACTTGTCAGAAAACCTGTGAGCTACCTTTCAGGACCTACCTTCTACAATTAGATTTCCCCTCTACCTTCTTCCCAATCTGCCTTCAGTTAAAGCCTAAAGGCAAGCCTGGCTAACCACAAGGTTGTTCTACCTCTGCCCAGTCTATACATTTTGAAGAAGTTACATTACTACTAAGTCAAAACCCAAACATAGCATCACTGGGGAAGTATTAGTCCACAAAAAGTTAAGTTTAAAAACCTCAACTGTTTTTTATACCATGTTAGATGCAAGGATACATCAGTTATAGACACAAGACATGCTGAATTATAAAGCTCAGATTGCAAAAGCCCTGCAGATCTCCCCAGAGCAAATGATACCTTACCAAAGAAATTATGGTCTTTAAAGCCCATGCATTCCATGTAGAGCAAAAACAAGAACAAGAAACATTTCATGTAAGGTGTAGTATGAGTGAAGAGCAATAAAATATTTAGACTTATGAAGTAAGAGTGAATTAAAACAAAGCCACCACCAAAAATTTGAAGTGGAATGTGATGTGATTAGAAGCAGGATTTATATGAAAGACAGATGTTAAAGAAGTTAAGTTTGTCACAACCATTTCTACTGGTTAAACCTCTTACAAAAATCACTCACTTAATAAAAGTCTATTTCATTTTCTGTGAAATAATTTAGAAGCAGAGTACTTCGAAGAAATGCTAAGCCATTCAGTAAAAGTTTAAAGTTAATATACTACTATGGAAAACAGTGAACTTAACTCCTCATGTAACTACTTCAATGTTATTTACATTTCTGGAAATTAATTTCTCACTCTATTGTTTGCATGTCTAAAATAATATGATTTGCAGGTTTGTAAAAAGATAAAAAACTTTCAGGCAGAAAATAGTTATCTCACATCTTGCACAGCAAAATAATTAGCACATTGCTATGGTAGAAATTATGCTAATCCAAGATTAACACAACAAAAGAAATGGGTATCTTAATGGTAGAGGCCTTTTAAAATACTTTATGAACACAATCTTCTAAGCAACTTTGGTAACAGGAGACTTAAAAGATACTTGGATAACAATAAAAAAAGGTATCTAGAAATAGACATGCAAGCCAAAGCTCCCTCTTCTGGAATTTGTGTCTCTGGGTTTTGGATTAAAAGTAAGTGACATGTAATAGTGAAGAAATTTAGATCGGGTATTGTTACTTTATCCATATCTGGAGAAATCCCCCCCACTACAATCATCATGAGGTTTTATTCAAGTGACTATTGCTTTTTAAAAGTTTTCAATATTCACAGATAAAAGTACCTAGGATCACTTCCAACAGGTTTCAGATCCTTTATAACGCAAGAACAAAAACTAGAAAGCCAGAGTGCAAAGGCAAAAAAAAAAAATGTTACCAAGCAGGGGAAAAAAAAAATGCAGAGAATGTATTCTATGAGAGCAGCAGCCAAGAACGCCTAACTGTAGAAGCAACAGATTTCAAAGAATTTTTTTTAAAAAAAGAAGCATACACACCAGAATATTCCCCTGGGTATGCAGCCCAAGAGAAAACAGATTAGAGAATCCCAATTAACTACTTTTACAGAACTCCAAACTAAAGTTTAACGGTCATTTAGAACAGATCCAAATGCTTGAAACACACTGACTACCCTGGATGCACATGTGGCTTTTAAATAACAGAGTAATTTGGAGTATGGTTGCGCTCAAAGTGAAATGGTGATTATATAGTAAAACTTTCAGACCAACACATTCTGCATAACAAATGCAGTTGTAACAATTCGTTTATTTTGCACACATCAGTGTTTATAGCTATAGTTTTACGGAAAATAGTAATGAAGTCAGTGACAAACTTCGGATACATTATACTAAAAAACCATATTATTTTTGCCCATGGAAAGCGAAGCATCTATTATCAGGAAGTCCTGACAGTAATTTCATTTCTTTAAACAATTTATCATGTAGATCAGGGATGGAAGTTGCTACATGTTCATACTACTTCTCCAGTATCTATATTTTTGCTTGCAGAATGTGTCATTAGTTGTTCCTGTGAGAACAGAGTGCAAGACTTTTGGATGAAGTATGTTCCAGCAGGGACGGGGTGGTTCTCTCTGCTCAGGAGTCAAAGCAGCAGAGAGCGACAACAGAGGAAACCCATCTCAGACTGGAGATAGGTCTATTACTCCCAGTGAGTAATACTTTGCAGAAATGTCACCTACTTGATGTAAAATAAGTTTCTGGTGGAACACTGAACAACCAGAAATCCAGATTGCACACACAACAGTTCTCAGTAATAGTGCTAACAATCTGTATTTCTGCCGGGTCAGACGACAGAAGCAAACTGATGATTTTCTATACGCAACGCATTCCTAAAACACACAGAAGTTGTATCTGCATTTTATACATTCCATAGTACCAGCTTTCATTATTTCAAAATGAGGCCTGAACATTGATATGTCCAAAAATATCTTGTTATAATACAAGGCACTCATTGTTTAGAGAAAGATCCTTCTTTTAATGACCTTTTTGCTCCTGCTCAACTCATATTCCCAGAACCTACATTTTGTTCAGTCAGCACACAAGCAGCCGCAAGCTGCTTAGGGAGAGGAGAAGTGTGAGTTCCCTCTCCCCTTTCCATTACTGGTTTCATTCTCAAATGACCACTATCGCATTCTGCTGCAATTCTCTTACATGTTAAATTCCATAGAGTGGTGATAAAGCCAGGCCATTACAGACTGGGCACAATCTGAACTAAACTACCTAAAACTAGTTCAAGATTTTAAAAAAAAAAACAAAAAAAAAAAACAACCACACCACATTGTGTCAGAGAACATAGAGGGAAAACTGAAATAGAGAATAGTGCAAGAAGTGCCCCAAAAGATTAAGGGTGATATTGTTATATTGAAAGAAAGAAAGAGCAAATACTTTGTCCTGTTTTTTGTATTCCTAATAAGCACCTTAGGATGATACTCAAAAGTTTTTAATGCAAATGAATCCTAACAATAAATCCAGCAAGGATAATTAAGTACTCCACTAACAAGGAAAAATCCTCTTTAAATAACCTTTCTTACCCAGTAAATCTGCACCTTCATCCACATCTCCAATTAGGCCAGAACCAGCAGATGACAGCTCTTCAAAGAGTGACTCTGTATTACGGTCAAATGCTTTGTTCTCTATGCCTTTGGTAGGAGTGCTAGTCAAAGAATTAAAACAAGACATAATAAAACAGAAAGAAAACATTCACACATTGAAGAAAGTTTTCTCCATGTTTTTACTAGCAGTTCATTTGTTACCGCCCTAAAAAAAAACCACAAACCCCAAAAAACAGAAGTAAAATTTTCAGAAGCATTCAGTTGGCTTACAGTCCTAGATTCTGTTTTCAAGTTCTACTTGGGCATCAAGATCCCAAATTTGAGGTAGCTGCTGATATTGAGCTGATCAGTATTTTAATAAGTTAAAGCATATCAAGTTTTGGCTTCAGCCCTGTCAGGACTTAGTCAGCTCAAATGCCTAAAGAACAGACAGCTCAGCCAAACTGGAAGTCATTTAATACAAGAAGAATGCAAGAGAACCAAATCATCAGAAATCAAAATATTCCTCTGGCTAGAAAAGGGGCTCCTTTCACACAAAGGTCTCGTGCCAGTGATGTTCACTATACAAGGTAATTTCTTCCATCTCATCACAAGAATGAAACACACAGACATATAACATTTGAAGGACGTGTGGTGAGACCCCTAAATTGTTCAGGGCTTACCTAAAAGCTCAGGCATTCCCCAGGCTTTATTTTTTATGGGGCTTTACAGCTTTTGAAATAAGTGTTACCCTTCACAAGCAAAACCCTGCAAGGAAGCAAACTCAGGCAAAAGCATTCTGCCAACACTGGAATTGCACCATCAGAATCTGATAAAGAAATGCTGTAACACTGGCAAAGTCAGTCATAAGTCCAGATTTTCAAGACACAGGTGAAAACACAAGGTCCCAGCTTGGAAAATGCTAGTTACCTTGAAATCCAGATCTAGGGTGAAGAGGCCTCTTAGTATAGATCTTTTGCTTGAAATATGGAAAGAGTATTTAAGCATTCTTAAGTCTGCTGTAATATGAAGTCCCCTGAACATTCATCAGTTGTAGCAACAGAATGAAGAACTGCTGTCGCACTTAAAACCTCCCCAGGAGTTTGGGGAAGTAAGGTTGCAGGAGTAGTAGATTTATTATATAGTGCATGATCTCAGTCTGGTAAAGTTGCTAAACAAGTCATGAGTTCAAAACTGAAGTCTGGTACCTTCTAAAATTGTTCTTCCTACTCAAATCACAACACACAACTTACCTGGAACCCTTATATCCACTGAGATCTTTATCCATATCCAACTCTGGAGTTGACTCAATGATTGCCTGAACTTCAGATTTTTCTTCATTTTCATTTCCCCCTAGGGAAAAGCAAGTGGTACATTTCCGTGAACAAAATCACTGTGACATATGACATTAACTACATGCAGTTTTTACTAATCAATCAACAACTCAGTAAACTTCTGTTCAAAGCCTCATCAAGGCAATTCAATGAGAAGACCCATGGATTTTGATACTCTAGTGCAGACACCTGAATTTCTAAACAAGTCTCTCCTGAATTTAACTTAAGTCATCCAACAGTAGTTATTCCCCACTACTTCTACTTCTCTAAGTAGATGGTCTTTTGTCTTGTGACTAGATGAGTGCTACTTCTGTTTACAAGGCAGTGTCATAAATAACGCCGATTCTAGAAAAATAAGGACTAAATTCACTTATAAACAGATTTGTATCTCTTATCAATATTCTGTATTCCTAAAAATAATAGGTCAAAAAACATTTCTCATTTGTAACACAACAATTAAAGAAATTTCATAACAGATTAAATATGAGGTCCGTAGTAAGCATATACCAAGAAGGTAAAGCAGCTCACCAGTAGATACATTTCTTGTCTCTTGAGCTACCTGTACTTCAATATTCTTGCTTACGTCCAGCTTCTCATTCGGCATGTCTGTGCCCTTTGCAAGTCCTTCAACATCTTCCTTTTGAGGAGTTTCAGCAGGCAGCACAGGTACATCTGAAGCAGCTGTGGATGCCGGAGTAGTAGATTTTGAGCCTGCTTGGCTGACATCAGAGAGCTCATCCTAAAATTGAATGTTACCATTAAAAAAATGAACACAAATGAAAGTATTATTAGAAAGCTAGGCTTATAAACTAAAGAACAAACAGCAAAATTACTGTATTTTACTGAAGAATATGAAAATAAGCAGGAACAGAAAGAATACTTTAAGCCAGTACTGCCAAATTAATCTTTAGACTATAGCTATGGTTTCACTTCTGTTAGGGACATTATAGCTACATAAAACAGGCTCTTATTTTTAATACTAATACTTGCTCTCAGTTGATAAAGTATAGTCACAACCTTTAGGATGCTCTTCTGTTAAGTCTTCAAAACAACAGGCAGCATTCCTCTATTAATAATTCATCTAGCTGCACAATGAATTAATGAATCTTCCCAAAGCTATTCTAAAAATTTTAATTGTTCAACACGTATACAATATCTTAAAAAAAGAAAATCTTCTTACAAAGTAGACATCGAAGCACTGATGCAGAAATTAGATTCAACTGGTGTAAAGCCATAGTATTTGCATGCACTTTGCTCAAACTGTTTTTACAATTGAAACTGGAAAGAGCATAAGTCCTGGAAGACCTTGGGAATGAGACACTGAACTGCAGCAACTACTTGTCTGGTTAGATTTCAGATCAACTATGGAGCATCAGTAAATGAAGCTAATTCCTGGCAACAGTCTACATTACAGAAATGCTGTATCAGGAACCACAAGTATGGCTATTAATCCAGCTGCTGGACTCAGGATTATGATCATTACCCGGACAAGGCTGCATCGGGCACTGTATTTGATGTAACTAGAGGCTACTATCTGGACAGTGTCTCATTTACATTTCATTCCTCTTTCATGACCAGAGCTGTACCAGCACCCAGACATCTTAACTATGACTTAAATAGCACAAAACAATGAACAAGATCTCACTGCAAATATGAAAACAAATTGGTCTGTTTAGGTCAGTATTTTCTAGCATGCAGTGTTAGAGGAATCTCCTCGGGAAAAATCAGGATGAAACATTGAGGCTGGTATGTGCAAAATGAAGGCAGGATGGTAAGTTTTGATAAAAAGTTCTTTGAGGGTTTTGTTTGGGAAGCAGATGTGAAAGCATGTCTCCTAGGCAAGTCTGTGACATTTAAAGAGAATGTATCTGTTAGCTGAAGAAACCAAAACTTGTCAAGAATGAAGCAAGTTTAGATTTTGTGAGATATGAATTCAACTTACTGCTAGCATTCCTTTTGGAGAAGGAAGTGAAACTGATTTTTAAGGTTATTTAAAAAAAAAAAACAAACAAAAAACAAAACAAGAGAGACCTGCATATAGACACATATTCTCTCATTTGTACTTAGTGTAAGATTATCAAGAATTGTAACTTGTAAATTTTTACTTTTGGAACCTTCTGGAAAGATAAGATTTTAATTTGTGGTAGCAGGAAAGAAAACACACATTTATCCAGATCAGCATAAATGTAAAGTCTGCATCCTATAGTGACATCCCCACGTGGATTTTGCAGGCCCTAGAAACACAATTCAGCACTTTCAAGACCTGCCTATGAATTACTTCCAGTTTTCATCATTTTTTAGTAAATCCAAAAATAATTAATTTTTAATATTTGATATTCTGACAAAATTATTCAAAAATACAGTCAACTAACAGACACCCCTAAAGGAATAAAACATGTACACTTACCCATGGTTATACAAGGCAAAACCCACCTATGAAAGTGTTATACGAGATACGTTATGGCCATTTAAAAAAAAAAATTCAATTGCCTTTTGAATTGGTGAAGTTCAGCTGCTGGATAACAATTCATACTTCAGCAAGCAGAAACAGAAGGAAGGAAATGGTAGCCCTTACAGAGGGAGTCCAGAGTTCACACAAACAAGGAGTAAAACCTCAGAGTTGTTGGCTCTGTTCAAACATTTCTACATCTTTGTATTCCAAAAGCATCCACTAACTGATGCAGCACAGACTGATCACTGACTTCCACACACAAAGCTCAATAAAAACAACTTGACAGCACCAGAGAAAACAGTGAATTGTCCTTTCCTTAAAGGAATTTCAAATAACACCATCTATTTTATATTTCTGACTTTACTATATTTTTTTAGCTGTTAGAAACTATATTAAGCTATCATGAATATTTGTTCTAGAGCTTATGAAAATGAAATGGAATTCCATTAAGTGACAATGAATTACTCAATATCTCAAAGCCTAAGCATTTGAAAGTCAGTGCTGGGCTGACTTAGCAAATTTGATTTTTTTGGCAATGTTGCCAAACAACTTTTCCTGAAAAAAGAAAAATTAGTTTAAAAGTTAGATAATTAAATCTGAAGAAGTAGCGGCTCATCTGCAATGCTTTGCAGGAATAAGCAGAAGAGAATAAACAGTACATAACTGTACGTTGTCATACAATGACACCCCGCAATGGCACTACAGATACCCTGTCTTTTTAGTCTGGGTTTCTCCTCAACACCTACTCTTTGTCATACTTTTAGAGGAAACACTGACCATTAATGAAGTGCTCATCTGTGAATTGAAAAGAGATGCCTGAAAGCAAAAGAATAGTGTTTGTGCCTTGTACTTGATGTTAAAAGTATTTAGAGAAAATAAAAGTACTAAAGAAAAATGTTTCAAATTCTGGTTATGACTTCAATATATCATGTTATTCAACATGTTCACTTCAGAAATACTTTACATCCACAGCTAAAAAGCAAAGATGCTGCCTTGGACCTAAGGAACTTATTCTGACTAACTAGGTTTCAAAAATTACAGTCTGTGCTGTTTTGTAAATTCTCTTTTAGCAGCATATTATTTTTAGAAGAACTATACAAAAAAAATATTTTGACAATATATAGTAACTGGTATGTTTTTCTTAGGAGACAGGAGGGGATCAGAGACTTTCCTTTACATCACATCTCCACTTACTCTTAGTCATAACTTTAAGTTGCATTTCAGTCAGCTCTCTTAATATCTGTCAATTTATTGATGTTAATTGACAAAAGAGAAAGGGAATAGGACAAATTTAAGGTCCAAAAATGGTCCTAGCCAAGAGTTTAAGTGACACATTTTTAGATCCAAAGTCCTGTTGTTGCTTTGATATGTTTATAATTAACCATTACTTACATTTCCCATTATCTCTATATGACCTCTAGGCAAAAAAACCCCAAGCCTGGCTTCCAATTATTTCTGGATAGCTTTTTAATTCTAATCAGTTGGATACTCCCCTGTTAGGTATTAAGTTCACTTAGGAGGCCATTCCTCTCAGCTGTATGCCTTTCAGAAATAACAGTACATCCACAGTCTTCCAAAAAACCTCATCATCATAAAGATATACGGAGGCTTTACACATTCTGGAGTTCTTCACCCTGCAGATCCCTCCTCCTGCTGTGCTGTTAGTGCACCCTCATCCTGACTGCCAGATTCATCGCACTCCAACACCACTCCCCCATTTTTCCAATTCTGCAGCTTGTTCTATGCCACCCTCTCACTGTTGGAACACAGAACAATTGCAGGAATTATAGCCAAGCTACATGTAAAGGAAATCATAATCACAGGCTAATTCAGGAAAGTTAGGTCATTCTCAACTCTGCAGTATACCTACACTATACGCCTGATAGTAGGCAGAAGCTGCAGTAAGAGTATTGCCTGAATAGTAAGCAAAGCTTTACTTCTAAAAGGATATTAAACCAGCAGACCTGTTTACACTATCTAGTTACATATCTAGTGCATAAAGAACAAGTGACTGACCTTTGGAAAGGGTACTTAGCCAGAAAGGAAAAAGCCACTTCTGTGAGTGAGAGGAGAACTAGCCTATATTACCACTCGTTCAGAAAATGCAACCCAAACTCCATTTCTTCCAGTAAATAAAAGCTCATTTGAGAAAGCAACATAATTGGCTTACACAAAGATGATTTAGAGGTTTCCCTCCTCCCCTTCAATGTGCTTTTTCTCCCCACTAAGGATCTATAATCTGTTTATGGGAGTTTCTCCTAACACACCAGGCAGCTGAGCTGAGTGCTCACCTTTAGGCTTGTGTGGGACCGTGGCTGGCTTAGCTCATGGAATTTCCAGTGCTCTGACCCAGGCGTTTCCCCCGCTTCTCTCTGAGCTTCAGGCGTAAGCAGTGCATCTCCTGGAGGTAATGGGAAGATGCCCAGTGATATCGGACGCTCCTTTCTGTTGGAAAAAGATGGATTTCATCAGCCATTTCAGATGTCACACAATTTCTTTTCCTGTATGCCTCTGAAATCAGCAGGGAAGTGGTAAAATTATAGGCTCAAACATTCATACACTATGCTATATTAAATATACAATGTACCATACACAGTTTGTATTACAGCACAAATTCCTCATTTCACATTATTTAATTGCAAATAGTCTATTTCATGGCTTTAGGCAGCACTTATTGATTGCACCAAAGCTAATCTATACTAAACAAGTTTTACAGAAATGGAACACAAACAGGAGCATAAGATGAAAATGTTTCCTTATTACAGATTAAATTTCAGTTTTCAGAAACCACTCTCAAATTTTCTTTTTTTTTTTTTTTTTCTCTCCAAAACACAGTACCACATAACTTCCATGACAGCCAAGAGCTAAATCATTAACTGAAGCATTTGGGGAAGTTATAAACAAATCAGCTTAAAGTCCAACTCTTCTCAAAACTTATGGTATTTTTTCTTCTGAAGATCACAAGAATTACACAGATTCATGTAACTGGAAGAAACTGGGTCAAGGAATTACCAATGTTAAAACTAGCCCAACCAAAAACTGCATAGTTTTAACCAAGATCAGGTCACTCTACTTCACCCTAAATCTGCACAAAAGCTTGTGCCAGTAAGGCAAATGACTTCATCCCAACTCTTCACCATCTCTGCTGTCTTTATCATTTCTCTATGGCAAACAATGTTTTGAAGTTCCAAATATTCATATTAAAAAAAAAATAAAAAAATCCTCAAGTCAATCTTGCTGTCAGTAATGTGATCAGTGAACAAAAAGATCAATTCTTCCTGCTGGCAAGAGACAAAAACATTATGTAGAATGCAACTCATAGGATGCTACAGCCAGCCCTGAAAAGGAAAAATATCAGCCAGGCATAGAATTGAGATAAAGTGAAGTATTTGTTCAGTAAGAACAATGAAATACAGAAAAAAGGACTGTAATCAACTAGCACAGCTTTAAGTACACTGCAGACAGAAGATAAAAGCGTGCACGAGTGATGGCAGAAAAATACGCTTGAGAGAAAGCACTGCCTGCAAGTATCCCTGCAGAGACAATCCAGACAAAATATTAAGATTTGGGAGATCTCACATTTTAGCATTATAAAAAGTCAAATCACAACCACATATACTTTCTTTTGCAAGGCCTCTCACAAATTAAACATAACCTAGGCAGAATTCTGTGCCGAATTAGTATCTACACATAAGTAACGTGCAAAAATATGAAAGGGCATTTTGAAAAGCAAAAGCTAAGCACTTTTCTAAATTTATTTTGTTTACTTAGAGGAAAAGGTAGGCAAGAAGGGCTTGTATTTAGCAATTAAGCAGCAAACTCCTTTTTGGTAAATTTTACATTGCCAAAACACCCCAATGCTCAAACACTAAACAATTCTAATTGGCATAACCTTTCCAGTACAGGTGCACAAAACCCACTTCCTGTCATAAAAAAATCTTTGCAACTAATTCTCACATTGCATGTGTCTCTGCCTTTCATAAATATTATTCCACACTACATTGTTAATTTGGAAGTAGTTTAGCGGAGTAAAGTAGACAAAGCAAGTAAAGCAAAATTAGCCAGTGTTACAAAATAAAAAGCATCAGATACTGTTCCAGCACCTGCAAACTAACTGAGCCGTGAAGTCTTCGTGAAAAACAGCCCCAGAACTAAAGAGAATTTGATTCCAACGATCCCCGCTATTGTAACAGGTTCTGCTTTTCTTTAGATTTCCCACAACTCCAATGCTGTGGGGAACAAAAGACACACCACAGAAGCTTAGATTATGTTAAAAGACAGGCTGAGCCCATTTCATTGGTTAAGTCCAGCAGCAGAAAAAAGGGAAAAAGCCGCCCTTCAGGGGCAAAGCAAGCAGCGATAAAGCGTGCATTGTGAAGGGCCCTTCGCTTTGGAAAACGCCTCCCGGAGTAATGGCTCAGAGCAGGCGGATTTGCTTACTTGCACGATATGCTACAATGCTTATCATCTGTGAGTCTTTGGAAGAGAGAATTTAAACAAAAGAGATACCAATAAAAGTTCCCAACTGATATTTGCTTTCTTGCAGAATAGTTTTAAATAAATTTTATAATGAGCCCATTTTGAGGCACTAAAACACAGTTCAGGTGCATTGCAAGACCACACAGTAAATGAAGGTTAAAAGGGGGCTTATTTTGGAAGCAAAGGCATGTCTGCATTAAAAGAAATTATCTGATTAGACTGAAGCAATTTCACCTTTTTGTACTGGTTGTTGACCAGAAAGCAAAGAACTCCTACTCCCCCAATACCCAAGAAATGTCTGAAAATAACAACAATGAGCAGAAGGCAGGCACATGTTTTAAAAGCCTAAACTAATATTCTAAAGTGATGTATTGAAGCATTTACAGGAACCTTTAGGATAAGCAACCAGATGCTCTTGTCTAAAATCCAACTAGTGTTAAAAAATAGAAACAATTCTTCTACAGTTAGATTCCTTCATCCTATAATTTCATCTTTTTTAAATGAATAAAAGATTAACAAACCGAGTTCCAATTCCTGTAATTCCTAAATCAACAAATTACTAGGGACAGGAAACAAACATAACCTCCCAAAACCCCTCAAACCCATTAAATATTCTCCAGGGAAGCAAAAGCACATTACAAAAACCCCCTATTTCTTAAACCACCTGACTGCTTAAATATGAAAAGTCTAATAAAAGAGTTATTGAATACCAAGTTCAATATTGTGTTTTGGTGTGGGTTGTTTGGCAGGGTTTTTTTGTGTGTGTGGTTTTTTTTGTTGGTTTTTTTTTGTTTGTTGTTTTTTTGTTTGTTTGTTTTGTTTTTTAAAGAGTTGGGGATTATTTGGTTGGGGTTTGATTTTTCCCTCCTTTTTAAACAAGGGCAGCCTTACTAACTAGATCAGTCTATAGGGAGTTACACTTCATTTTATTTCTTTGTATTTAAAAATTCGTACACATATACTAATTATCATTGTTACCAATTATTGGCATTTCTTTTATCTGTCGATTGGCTTTAAGTCTTTGGAACAACCCTTCTGTGCTCAGAGACACAAGTTAAAAGCATACCACCATACAAAGTCTACGTGCACCATTTATTAAGAAGAACAAGTCACATGCCTCTTTCAGAGAACACTATTTCCAGCATTCTTCCCTCCTTAAATATAGTTTACTATTCAATTTACAACCTCAGTTAAAGTATGTCAAGTTTTCAGGTCAGAAAGCTACATTTTAAAACTTTTCCAACTGTTTTCCATTTGTAATTATAGCACTAAAATGTGTCAAGATTACTTTTGGTCACAATATTCTAATGCATCTCTGCTACTGCTCCAGGCAACTAGGACAAACAGAACATAACTTGAGGGGGACAGAGCTGGCAGCTTGCCATACGAGTACAGAAAAAGAGGAGAGGATAACATTTGGCTGAACAATAGTGAATAGGCTTTAGGAGCTCTAATGCTTAAATAATGAAAGATTTTTTTTTTCCCACCAACCAATAATCAGATTTTTTTTAAAATAATGTGATCAACTAATTACTGTGGTTTTGAGCAGATCATCAGTTAACTGATCTTATATAATTATTTTGATTTTAAAAAGTGGAATTTAATAGTACAAAGCCTCAGACTGCATACATTTATGGCTACACAAGATCAGCCAAGTACCTGACAATACACTGAATGTGAGCTTTATCCACTATATTACCATCACAGCTTTTTTTGCAGGTTACAATAAACCAATGTAATAGCTTTCAAAAAGCAAACAAATAAAACCCATAAACTGACCTTGTACTTGCTTAAATACGAGGCAATGAAATTTGAGCATATAAAAAAAAATATTGCTATATCGCAGTCCATAAATATTATGTATAAATTTCGAATTCTTTTGTAAATATAATTCACAACTCTAATTTAGCCTTGCTCTTTCTGTTTGAAAAGAAAACAGAAAGCAGAGAAGAAGAAGGAGCACGCGAAGCAGAGGTTCAGTAGGTCAGAGTACCTGAGTATCCTTGGTAGGTTCTGCGTCAGAGCCGGCACACCAGTAGAAATAGAAAAGTGCACAAGCAGCAAAACCGAGAGCGACACCAAGATAGCCGAATTAATGACCACCGCCCCGCCAACGAAGCCAAACACAAATAGCAGCATGCATCCAGGATTCATGGCGCTGTGCTGGCATGGTGAAACGCCGGAACCAAGAAGGCTACACAGGGGCCGAGGGTGTATCTTTGTAGGCAAAGTCTGTCATTCAGCCGCTGCCACAAAAACAATGCCATCAGCAGCAGCTTTCCACTCTTCTGCAGCAGCTCCAGAGCAATGACATCACCGCTCTCCTCCCCCTCGCGCCGCGAGCCGCCGGGCTCCTCGCAGCATCTATGCAGCGACGCAGAGACACAGCCAGCCCTGGAGTTGTTCTCCCCTCCTTCCACACAGGGTTCATAGGCTAGAAGGCTTCAACATCTGCATAATATATTCACATCGAGCCCACAGAACAAATGGGTACCACATACACACACCTTCATCAACCTGTACACAAAGCCGTGGCAAGATACCAATAATATTGGGACAGCTGCTGATATTTTCCCTGCTTACCCGAATTCAAACACTCAAAAAAAAGCTGAAATTGTTTAAGGTTAACGTACAAAGTATATCTCAACGTTTAGCAATACAACAGCAAAAGCCTCTTTCTACTGATTTCTACACTATTCTCTTACTGCATTCCAATCATACAACAAATCTTTCTGATTCAGCTGAACCGTTGTTGTAGGATTAAAGAACAAAGTCTTGCAAACACAAATGAATGGATTTTTTTTCTTTCATTTCAGGGTGAGAGCGTAATAAATAGCTTACCTAATTCTACTGTGTGTTGTGGATTCTAGCTGATCACCCCCTGTTAACTGATGAAGTTTGGTTCTTTCCAAGTGCTCCATATAATTGTGAATCATCTGTTTAAAACGACAGAGAAACAGCAAGAAATATTTAGTAACATTTACTTTTACTGCAACTGCATAATTCTTCACCAATACAATATAATCTTCCCCTGTAATGCTAAAAATAGTAAAAGCATTCAGAAACATTAAAGAAATAGGTAAAGAAAGAAGCAAAATTATACAGTGTGTAGAAGTACAAAGCAGAAGAGAAGCCCCTAATTAAATAAAAGAATTGGAGAACTTGTGCATTCATGCACAGGAAACATCCTAAGGACACACAATGTGTGATATTAGAAACAGGATTTTTGAACAGAAGTACCATGTCCAAATCCATTCTGGAGGCTGTTTAAGACCTCTGTGTCCAGCAGATAATAAAATTCATTATGTGACACAATACATTTCACTATAGCCTAATTGCAAAGTACTGTGAAGGTCAGACAATATGCACCTCAAATATTGAACATAATGAATCCACAAACTAAGAATCCAATTATTTTCGTAAGCAGAAATATGAAGTCAGCATCTCCTTTCTTTTTCTTCTAACATTAAAATTAAATTTAAGCTTTGAAAAAATTCTGGAAGTGAAGTTTGGTTTTAGATTACCTAGACTGACATCTCATAAAAAGGACCAAGTGCCTGTGGATTTTTAGTACTCAAGAGAGCTCTGCTTGCTTGCTCCTTCTTTTAAGGGAGCGCCGCACAGGCCAGCCTGCTGACTCCTGCACTCATGACTTATTTAATGAACCCCAATTCCAATCGGTCAAAGGGTGATGCTACTCAGCATGTAACTGATCCGGGACATGCATGTGGAGAAGTAACAGGTATCGCTGCATCACTCCAAAAGGTTAATTTGGACATATACATTTGAAATGAAGACTGGGAAAGCCTGAAGAGAAGCCTACGTGACATTTGGTATTTCTAGCATTTCTGCACTTGCATTCAAAGATGAATAGGGCACTCAGAACAAAACAAACAAACAAAGAAATCATAGGTGTACTGCAGAAGAATTTATAGTGTACTCTCTTCTTGAAACACATTCAGGTCACATGTCAAAGGCTTCCTCTATGAAAAAAGAAAAAAAAAAAAAAACAACAACAACCTATTCTGTAAAACTGTAATTTCTCCTGCTAGTCCAGAAAGAGCATACACACTCTTTAAGAGGAGTGTTATTAACAGGCATTTGTACAATCAATGTCACATAACCTTTTATTTTGGGGGCAGTTGCATACAGCAGGACTGTGTTCGGCAGGACCTGGAACCCTACATTTACATGGTACTTTCAAGTCAGGGTTGATGTGTCCAAGGCCAGTAAAACTGGCCTTCGGGTGTTACAACTCCAGTTAATACCAGCTTCTCCACAAGCACTGCCTGCCAGCATTAGCTGTATATGAATAGATATTCTTAGTCTGAAATTTTTTTTGGTAGAGTGAACTGGCTTAAGATATCCTAAATGATGGATACTCTATAAATCAGTAACTTATATGGTAAATACTGGTTACGTACAGATCCTGGGTTTCCCAGCATTCACCTGAAATAATTAATATATTTCAGGCCAGAAAAAAAATCTTGCTATTTTTAGAGAAACATTATATAATATACTTTTAACTGCTGTCAAAAGCTTACAAAATTTATCCTCCAAAAAAATGATATAAATGCAGTGTTTTACTAGGACCATCTCATTTGCTTTCTGATTTTTTCTAATGCTTGCTCATACACAGAAGCAATCAAAAGAATTGAAAGCTCCACCGTCAACTATCCACATTTCTTTGTTTTCCTGTTTCCACCAAGCAACCAAAATTAGGTGTTCTGTTGGTTCCTCTGCATAGTTTTACACAAGTTTATTATAATCCAAATTAAATTAGAAATTCCAGAAAAAAACCAATGCATAACTTTGAAATGCACATTAGACCATTCTGTACCTTGTTCATGTACTCCCTCATTGTGAGAGGGAGATATTATTGAACAGCAGCTGACCTACCTGCAAACACTTCTATTTACAGCATACCAATTGTTTTCTCAAAGTAAAAATTTAAACAGAACATCTGTGGTGCTTTTTAGGTAGTGAACAGCAGCTGAGTAACGAGTACCTTTCCAGGTAACAACTAACACACAGAGGGGAAAAAAAGAGTAGGGTCAGTAAAACCCGCACAACTTTCATGTTTTGCAAAGTACATGGTTTAACCTACTTTCTTCCCTCCCCTCAGTCTATTCTTTTGTTTACTGAAATGTCTCATCATATTTATTACCCACATGTAGAGGCTAGAGGGAAGGTCACTTTAAAGGACTATGTAGTTTAGTATTGTTCTGCAGATGAAAGTGATGCTGATGGTAAAATAAGCAAATCTGTATATCACATACTTCAGCATAAAGTAAATCATGCATCACATGGCAAATTCTCCACAGGTCCAGGCTATCCATGCCTGCAGTGTCCCCCCCAAAAAAAAAAATCAGAAAAAACATGGTACCACCATGTAACATCCACACACTGCCTCGATCCAGGATCCCGAGGATAAAAGTTGACAATACTGGAATATTGTCCACAAGGAGCAAAGTTCCTCACACTCCCTTCTCCACCCATGGGACAGGGAACTACACAGCTGATGCTGTAGTCATGGATTGTCAGCTTCTAGAAATCAGTTAATCAAGAGGTTGAAGTAATAATAAATTCAATACTGTAGCTTATTGGGAAGTTAGTTCAGTGTAACTGCTCATCTACAATAAAATTTGGAAGACTCTCCAAAACCATGAGGATTTGAACTACATGACCTCCAGAGTTCTTTTCAATCTAAGCTACTCTGAGACTCAGCATATTCTTGAAGTGCCATCCTGATTCCCCCACCCTCCCCCCCCAAAAAAAAGTCTAATGAATTTATGCACTAGAATTTTCAGTGCTCAAAATCTGATCAAAAGTTTTGCTATGTTTTGAGATTACTCAGCTATCCAAAGAAAATAAGTTTTACTATTACTGACAATTTAAAAATAGCCTTAAAAGGATTTAATTGCTCTACTCAGCACAATTCTTACCAAAGTTACACTAAAGGACAGATGATAAATAAAGGACCACATCTACTACCCTTTGTTTCAATAAACATGGCAGTCAATATGTAATCATCCATAACCTTTTACTACTGACAACTCACCTTGCTGCCCCTAAAGTCCACAAGTATATTGAATATGACCAATTGTTCCAAGGAAGACATCATAAACACCGACCTCTTCAGCACTGTTGTAATTAAATACATTGCTCAATTACCGGTAGCCGAGGGGATTAAAGATAAACTCAGAACTTGGAAGAATTACCTTATTTAGTTAACAGCATTTCACAGTTCACGCATTAGCTCATTTTAGGGCACAACATGTGCAAACTGACTACAATAAGCTTTTAAAGACATTACAGCATGAATATGAAAGACATTCCCTTCAAATTCAAGTGACAACTGTGCAATGTCTTTCCATATAAAAAAAAAAATACCCAGCTCGGTTTCTTCACATGACACGTGACAAGTTCTACAGCTGCAGAAAGTGCTACAGGTTTTTCTACATCTTGAACTTCAGCGTTCAGTGAAAGACAATGAACACTCTGTCACTAGTGTCTGTTCCTACCCTTACAAATACAACTGCTCCCAATGCACACAAGTCTGATACTTTCTTTGTCACCAACAAATGTGTATATATCATGTTGTGGTTACTGTTACCTGTGCCTTTTCCTTAACCAGGCTGAGAGCATCTCCTTTATACCTTCCTTTCTCTTTCACTCCTGCTTCCTTTTTTGTGTCACTGCTTCAGCTCCCCCAGGACAGGTTTTAGTAATGCTTTTGCTGTCAGACCAGGCTCAGTGCTACAGCCTTTGCTGTTCATCCTGCCAATCCTATCAGGTTTGGCACAAGCGGCTCCTCCCTTTGGGAATGTGCGACGAACTGTGTATATATAGATCTTTGTGTCCCACATAATCTAGATTTATTGAGGCAACAGACATTTCTAGAATCTCCTTGATTCAGTATGGAAGTCCTAAATATACTTAAGTGTAACTACCTTTTACCTTTAAGGATTTGTGGTGAGCTTGTCACCTAAGTAAAAGCATCAAGCTCCCCAGTGGGAATGACGCATCTTTATCCACATACAAGATGATGTTGCTGGTAGATACAATAGTACATAAAGATGTTAAATCCAGGCTTTATACATCAAGCTGCTAATGCTTAGCATAAGGCTTTAGAAAAACTGTTTGCTTGAAAAGATATCTAAAGTCTAATCTCAAAAACACTATGACTGGTACCCATGCTTAGCCACAACTGTAACTAGACATCTCCACTTGGCCTTCTCTTCCCGTTTCCCTATACGGGGACTTGCTGGGGATATCTGTTTATCCAAACGAACCTGACAAAGTACATTGCCAATGCCAAAGACAGGCTCGCTGTTCTGTCACATTGTATCAGCGCAAAGCACTGAGAAACTTCCATGGCCCAATTATGCTTCATTAAACTAAGCCCATATTCCGCGTGTCAGGGAAAGAGATATCGAACCATCTTAGCCTCATGTTCCCCAAAGGATAAAGATTCACTTCCTTAAACAGAAAAAAAGTTTTATTTTGGAAACCTATGCAGAGAAGTGCCACAAGTGTCAGTCAACTCTCAAGTTGATGCTAAAGTACTGCTTTGCCTCGTTTTCCCAACTGCGTAATAAACGTAAAACAGTCTTCAGCCAAGCCTTTAAAAAGTCAGTGCCATAGTTATGAAACGTGCCTCATTAACTATGCAGAAAAAGAAAGTAAGACCCTTTAACATCCTGCTTGGGGGGTTTGCTCTGAAAGAGTCACTAGCAGCTGTGCATCCTAACAATATTTGAGATAAAATCTATAACCAAGTAACAAAATTCCTTTCTAAGTCTATAGATTAAAGGTCCAAAGATTTTTGGGTTAGACCACTGTCAACCATTCCACTTTCTAGCATACTGCCCTTGTGGCTGTACAATCACTTATTGCATCTTGTCCTTTACAGCTAGAGAGAGATGGAAACAAGACTTTGCGTAGTGATAATTACAGAAGTTCAAATTCAGGAACTCCACCATGCTGCTTTATTGCTCATCTGTTCTGAGCTTTAGAACAGAGCGAGATCAGCACAAGATTAAAATACACTGCAAACAAAAGACAGACAAGGGATCAGACCATGTTAGCTAAGCAGGGAATCACAGCATGGATGGCAGAACATGTTCAGGCTGCCTTCATACATTGTGTTCTGACTGAACACGTTATCCACTACCTGCTACAAACACCCAGCTACTCTCCACCTTCCAATCTGTCAACTCAACTGCTCAGGTTATCATACCCTAATCCATTTAAAATCAAGCCAGTTAGCTCAAGCACAGACTTACCAGGGGAGGAAGCTTAAGGGGATATATTCCACTCACACCCATTAGCTCATCTCCCACTCTACACAGAGCAGCAAGAAAGAGAGAGGCTAATTTGACAGAAGGGTGAAGAAGGCCCAAGCCTCTTCCCTGAGCTTTAACAAGTCAAGGCAGCCCTGCTGTCTCGGCAGCCGCAAAGACACAGTGCTGCTAGGGCAGGCAGGCGCCCTGGAGCTGCAATGCAGAGCCCTGTCTCTGGCAGGCTCAGCTCCAAGGAGCACTCCCAGCACTCATCACAACACACACTGCAGGTGAGGGATTCAGTTCTCTGGTTCACATTACTGGTGCAGCTTCCCATGGCTTAATCAGTTTAAGATGATCTTCATCCATTTTGACTGAAATGGTTTAGGTGAAACTGCTGAGCCAGTGATCTTGCTGGGCAACAATCTCTGGCAAAGAGGTAGCTGCAAGCAGGTAGGGTTAGTGCTGACAGAGGACATGGTCACAGAGCCTCAGTGAAGACAAAAGTTGGAAGAGAAAGTCATCCAAGTTTGAAATAGTAAGCTGTGAATTAAAGAATGGGGGGATGGAGGGAAGCAAATACCAAAGACAGGCAGAATAGAGAAAAATTGCTAGAAATTAAGATTGCAGAAAATGCAGTCAAGTTGCATCTTTAACACAACATCTGTCAAAGTAATCACTGCCAACATCTTAGAGATAAAAAAAAAAATCTTTCTAATGCTTTGTTCATTATTTGGTCAATTTAAAGAAATACAATTGCTGTTTCAGTAAGTACCAAAGAAGGATCACTTGCAAAGACAATGGTGAAGCTGCTTCAGAAGGAAAAAAGTATTCCTTCCTGGAAAAACATGGAAGCAAGAAAGGTTTCAGAAACAAGTACTGTGATAGAAGTATTTAAGCCAGTAAACTCAGTAACTTCATGCTTAAAGTAGCTTGGGTATTTGCCAAAATGTCTTGCAAGAGAAGAAATAAGTTACTACACAGACTTAAGACACTAGCATTTGTTGGGAGAAAGGGAAGCAGGAAATCAAACAAGATGGGGAAGACAGGCACTATTATCAGACACTCCTTTCCAGTCCCCATGGATTTCAGTCCTTGAGTCTTAAACCAAACATCAGGTATCAGCATTAAAATCCTGACCCGAGACAGCCTATGACTAAAGTACATCAGGAAGTTCGTACTTCTCAATGGTCCTCTAATCGTGCTCAAAAATGTCTTTGCAAATGAAGATAAGGAAGATCTAGTTAACTTCCTGAGGTTGGTCACACAGTTGTTAAAGGCTCCCAACCTTTTATAAACAATCATACTCCTGGTAGCTATTCTTTGTCCTTACTTCCCAGCCCAGTCCTAAGCTTTTGCAGCCCAAAACCCCATTACCCCATCGACTCTCCATGTCCTATCTTGCATATATTTTTCTATTTCAGCAGCTGCCAGTCTGAGAATTTTGGGTACCTCTAGTAATGTGTACACACACTTGTCACCTGAAGACAGAGATCAAAAAAATCTTTAGAAAAAACTAGAAATAATCTAAGGTAGAAGCTATGTAACATAAAGGGAGAGAGGTGAAATTCAAAAGGAAAAATAAAAGTGTGAGACTGGTCAAAGAAAGAAGAAAGTAAACATGCTGAAAGGAAGGGGCATAGAAAATATGAGACCTGATCTTAGGAGCACAGAAGTATGACATATATACCATGTTGCATTACAACTTATTTATGAAGAAAGGACAAAGTCACCTCAGTAATAATAAAGCCCAAGGAAACACCTCTCCCTACACCAAAGAAAGTGAATTTAAGATGTAAAAGCATTTAATAAATTGGAATCAAACCAGCAGAGGTTGTTGTCCATTTTGGAGCAAAACCTACGTAAAAAGATATTCAGAACATTTCATTAGCATTTCAGTGAATTAATGGTGCCAAATACATTTAGTTATCTTGAACTCTGCAAAACAGGATTCAATAAAAACCCGTGCAGCTTCCATTGTGATAGTACCCATGGGTTCTAACTAAAATAAACTAAAACTTTGCAAGCCCACGTTACTCTGAAGTACTTCCAATTAAAAAATGACATAAAACTTAAGTGGGCGGCATTAAGTTTTGTCACTTCTCACTTTACTTAAATTTCCAGTTTTCAACAGATGCAGCATTCTACAGCAACTATTTAGTAACAAACGTGATCTTAAATACGTTGTGATTTCAGTAAACATATGGATATTTTTAAGAGCTGCAGAAATCTTGTCGTGCAATACTCAGGAGCTATATGCTGGTTGTGCTTCCAAAGCCCTTTCAGCTGTTGTCAGGATAACATGCTCATCTTCAGATTACTAAGGAAGTATTAAAGGTAACCAAATCAGACATCTGTGTTTGCTTTCCCTTTCCCCACATGAGGTCTTCTGAACTAGGAACAGTCCGTATTGCGTTCCCCTCTGTTAGTGACTATCTGAAAAACACCTATCTGACCTTTCAAACAAAGACAAGGCAATCACAGTAAGGAGAACAACTGTGCTCAGTAGTGGGGCTTCAGATTAAACAGAATTATTCAGAGAACCTAGTGATTTCCTTACTAAAGTATACATGCTAGTTTGGCAGTAAGCATCGCTGCATGGGAAAGACAACCTGCTGCTAAAAATCAAAGCATCGCGAGTCCCTTTACACTCTAGAACCAAAAGCATGACTCTTATTTAATTTAACAAAGTCAAACTTGTCCCATCTTCATGAGCAAATACTGTTTCAATAGCTATCAATAAGTATGCCAGGGACTTCCTTTAATCATGAGTCTCAGTAGGAGACCAATTTTTGAAGGTATTCGTTCCTTCAATGGTACAACTAAAACCAACACAGAAAACTGCTGGAACGAGTACTGAGATTGCAGTTTCCTTTTTATTTCCTTGAAGTTTGTTAGTGTGCTTTGAAGAACTGTCTTTGAATTATGAAAAAGCAAATTCCTAGTTTTCTTTAGAACTTCTGAATATGTGAGAAAGCTATACAATTGACCAATGTGTGATCAAACTAATGTGCAGAAATAGACACTTAGATGTGAATTAAAGAAAACTACATGCCAAATGAAGCCTGGTTATAACCAACATTACCAGTGTAAACATCCAAGCATCAGTGAATAAACTAAAACATCCGATAATTTTCCCAGTTGCTCACAAAGTTTTCCATAGATCTAAATTTTTACAGATACCCTGAATTAATCTTGGCATAATGACCTACCTCTGTATGTCTTGAATGAAGTGCATTGTATTCTTTCTTGAGTTCTGCCTCCCTCTCCTCAAGTCTGCTAACTGGAAGAAGAAAAATTAAAAAAGGAATTAAAATTAAATTCAGAGTTCTAGTACATGAGATTGTGACTTGCCTAGGAATGGGCAGCCAGCTCAAGAGATGAGAGTATTCTTAACAGAGAATAACAAAGAGCAGGAAAAAAGCATATTGGCTCTTGTGTTTTTAAACTCTCACTTGAGCTTTCCAAGTATATCATCATCAGCACAACCTTATGATCTGCAGTTCTCGAAAAAAGCCCAAGTACTATTTTCCTTAGCTGACTGCTAGTCCAACGAGAGGGGACTTTTATGTTTAAGGACAGCTTACTGTTCGCACCAATCCAGATTGTTTCACACGTGCACATGGAAAACGTAGGAAGAGGCAGAAGCCACATCACATAGCTAGACTCAAATTTCGGATGAGAGCTGTAAGCTCCAGTTAAGGCACTACATTGGTTTCCTAGAACACAACCACACAATCTCCAGAGATGTTTAAGTAGGACAAACATAAACAAGGTATTTTTTAAATAGCTTCAAGTCATATGTTGTGGTACAGAAATAAAGACTTCTGCTGGCATTCACTCATATTCCACTGAGTATAAGGCAACAGATTCAGGAAAAGAAATTATTTAGATATTTCTGAAGGCATTCCAAGAAATTAAAAATACATCTAGCAGGTTTAGTAGAACTTTGGACAATAAGTTCATATTAAGAGGAGATGAGCTGGAACAAACTATGCAATTACTGTGCAGAAAACTGAAGAGAATTCAGAACTTTCTTCACATAACTAATTCCTTCCATTGAAACAGAAAGTATTTTTTTTTTTCTGTTTAGATGTGAATTCCATCTTTATGTTTAGGTATTTTTGAGCACAATATCTATTCATATAATCATGTGTTTCAAGTTCTGTAACTCAGCTTCTCTTATGCCACTTGCCATGTTTAAATACCCCTGGGAAACTTCAAATTTATAGTTACTCGTCTCCAGAGAGTCATCACCAGATACACATTAAGACAAATGCTTGCATCTTCTCTGCCATTCGCACATTTTCATATTGCCAACTGGGTCTTCTGAAAATTAATTCTCAACATACCATTTCTTTTTGCTCCATAGAGTTGTATTTTGGCACAGTATTTTATTGTAAGTCAAATCAAATAAAAATATCTTTGACAGAGTCAAATGCTGGAACCAAAACACATAATTGTCTACTCAAATCTGTGTAAACATTCTTAGCTCCTAATCTAATCTTGCTCTTATAAGAACATTAAGTTCCTTGACACAACCTTTTGCACTCCACCAACCTGACCAAAAGTATTACATCAAATTTTATTTATACTAATGCAAGATGGAACACTTTCATTTCTGCACTGTTATCAGATTGAACAAGAGTTCTGTGGGCCAAGTAGCTGTAAGTGATGTACAAGTGTTTACAGCACAACATGTATCAAAATATATTTTACAGCACAATACATAAATATGTATTTTTGAGATGCAATGCAGGACAATATATGATGAATGTCAGATTTTAGTTTATTATTTTTAGGTCACAGATGTTTTAAGGCTGCTCATACATTTAAAGAGAGGTTATATGGAAGCTTGTGGTAAGTGCCTACAGAAACAAATGTCAGAATTTATAGTTACAAAGCATGATATGACAAACTATATTTTATCCACTTAGACTGACTGGTATTCTAGTCAGAAATAATTACATTTTACAACAGTTGACCAGAGACATCCTAGCAGTAACCAGTCAGTAGCTACAAGGCAGAGCTCAGCAGTTTTGGCTGCCCACACCCCATCCTGCGACAGCTCTGCTCACTTGTGCCTCCCCCATCTCTGGGCTTTGCATTACACTTCCCAGCGTCTCTCCCTGCTCTGAAGACCAATGTAACATTTCTGCTGTGCTAAACCTGCTTTAGGACAGGCAAATAGCCTGGAAATCGGGAAGACCAAACTGCGTGACTAATTGGCTTTGTGTTTTGTGAAACCCGCTCCCTCCCCTAGAAAGGGCACCCTGTTGCAGCTCTGTGCCCACGCTGCCACCCTGTGAAATGCTGCTGCTTCATGCCAGACACTGAAGTCACTGTTCAATGCAGCCTGACCAGGAACCTGCAAAGAAACCATGGTGATGCACCCCAACATTGTTCGGTACACTTGTGTCTAGACAGTGCGTCCAGCACTGGCTCCTAGAGATTAATTGTACATGCTGGATTCTGGGAAAAGTACTTGACACAGTGCATTTAATGAAGATTAACGCCACATTAGGTGTTACAAACACCCTTCTCCATAGCTGACTGTAACCTACCTTGATGAAATCCACAGAAGCGTTTCCCACTGTTATGGATATAATAAACACCTTCACAACGGTTGAGGTTCCATAACAAAGCACTTTTTCTCTTTCTAAGGCCCAATTTTAAATAGTTCCTCAAATCAAGTAATAGAAGACAAATGTATGTAGGTATGGGTACTGCATAGTCAAGGAGGATATCTCCACTTAAGTCTGATAACTATTTTTGTTCCATACAAAGGTTAAAAAAATGAAAGTCCTAGATGATGTAATTGACATTCAGCATTTTCTTCTGGAAGTCACTTCCAGCTGTGTGACACATTACAGTCCTACAGCTGGAAGTTTCAGTCATAAGTGGATGTACACTAAGTTTTTATACCCTCAGCCACCACATTAACAGTCCTCAAAATGGGCTTTTCCAATACCAGCAAGATGACACACAACATCAGAAATCTATTCTACCCAAAACATGCCTCCAATCAAAGATAAGATCTTGACGAAACAGAACATGCTTCCCTTTTCCAGCTAAACACTGTGGAAGAGAACAGATATTCCCTGAGGATCAGAGATCACCACGGACTTGAAAACAGAAGATACTTCAACCTAGTGAAGAACAGCCAGAAGAATTTTGAGAAAGACCACCAGATTCTTGCTCCAAAACCTTGGGGAAACTTACTAAGTCACTATTAAAGGTACACTCCCATCAGCAGTTACAGGAAACTCAATGGGCATAAAAGAAATGCCTTCCACTGGCACCCAGAAGTACATTTAAAACCGAATTGTCGCCAGTTCCATTTTACTCAAACAGCACACAAGAGTGAAGTCTGGCACCACCCTGATAACATCCCTCAGGAGGAACAGAGCTGGGCGCTGGCACTGCCTGACACACACTGGGTCCACAAAGCGGCAACCAGACACAGTGCCCAGCAATCTGACTTAACAGTACAAAAAGTTCCCCTGACATTCCAGTCTAAGACCTTTTTCCACTAAGATGTCAAATTCTTAATGGGTAGATGATAAAAATCAGTTGGATGATATACATCCTAAAAGCAAAATATCATTGTCTGTTTTAATGTCTTCATAAAGCAAATATATCCTTGTTACATCATGGAAGATATATGTTGCAAGATTACATTGTGTAACATATTACATGTGCAAAATATACATGTCAAACAAGTTTCACTACATGGAAAAGTTTTAAAGGTCTTAAGTATGAGCATAAAATGCAAATATTCCAGTATTTTTAGGCTGATGAGAAAGCATCCCACTGGAACACCACCACAAAGTCATGGCCAAGGTCTACCTGCAACCTTCTCCAGCACTGTCAATATCCTAAGACATTCAATGACCTGAAGTACTAATCCTAATGAAGGTTTGCTCAAATCAAACCAGTCAAGCCTAAAAATGGGAGATTAAATATTACAGCAAACTAGAGAGAAGCCCCTGGAGTTTCTGCCTCCTGACACCATTATGAAGAATTAGGCAGCAAAGCTGCCCACCCTGCCTGTTCAAAAGTCAGAGCTTACCTCCCAAGTCTGATGGCTTTTACCAAGTTTGGAACACCCTCCATCTGTATGTTGTCCTCTGCCTCAAACTGCTGATAAGCCTGAGGGGGAGAAAGAGAAACAGACCTGCTAGAATGCCAAATCCAACCAGCATGATGCCTTCAAGAGGAATTACAAGTTCCTGCTACAAAGCCAGGACAGATGTAGCTCATTAACAAGCCTTTCCTAGCACTAAGACTATCTAAAGGCTCTCCCTGGACAGCTTTCATCCAGCTCCATTCTTAAAAGCAGATCCCATGCCAAAGTTAAGATATAGATCAAGCATAATCAATCCCCTGATCCAGTGGGACCTTACAACCTATTAGGAAGTTGCTAAGGAGCACACCCATCAACCACGCATTGAAACAGGGTCTGAAGCCATTGAACAAGTATTTAACCTGAGAGCCATAACATCTGGAAACAAGCAGCACAGAAAACTGATTTGTAAAACAAGTGATAAATTCGACTCCTTGGCAAGACCGACATCTTCAAGTAGTTCTGTGAACTATAGGTCTAGTTCTCAGTTTAAGAGGGCACTTTCGATTATGAAGATAATTTAGCTGTCAAGAATGCTCTGTTGATAGCAAATATCAACACATACAGCTGCATGGTCTTATCCCTGACACTTCTGGCCTGTTCAACTATCCACTATGTCTCAGACCCACAAAATCACCGCAATTTATCACCAAAAGCCTGTTTAAAAAAATAGGTCCTTAAACTTTCTGCTGCAACCACTTAATATAAAGACAACCATATGCCAGGAGATCCCTCACAAAGGCTGAGATTCAAGTGAACAACCACCAAGTTCTACCCAAAATCAAGTTAAAACAAATCATTTGGACCTAGTATCAACTTCTTGCCCTGTCTCTGGCCAGAATAGTGTTTCACTAAGAAAAGTTTTGATTGACTGCTTTGAAAACAGTGGGATGCTTCATTTACACTCTTGGCTATTGAAGCAAGTAGCTTTTTGAGAAAATCCAACATGAAGTCAGTATGAACACAGAAGCTACAGCAGCTTGCATTGTTTTTTAAAGCCGTATAACCAATGACGACTCAGGAACGCAAGACTCAGACATTTAAAGCCTTTTTCTTCATTACTGCAACACTTGCAGCAATAGAATTGTTATAACAATCAAACTCCAGCACCTTGACCACTAGCGCAATACTTCCATTTAAAAAAAGTACATGAGCATTTAATTATATGCCAGTGGATTTCAACCTCCTCTCACCACTTTTGTTCAGGTATATTAATAGATGAGTTTAAAGCAGGCCACTCACTGCTCTAATTTCCTACTCCATTTTATTTTAGCCTCCAGTCTTGTAGCATGACTTGGTGCAACCTCTGGAGCTAACTGTACCCTCTACTCCATCTAGTGGACTGCAGATTCCCACATCGCAATACAAAAACGGCATCTGCCTTGTAAACAAGCCAATGTAGATAAAAAATGGCTGCACTGAGAAAAAAAAGTGGCAAACAGTAAGCTCCAAATTTGTTAACCAAGAAATACAGGAAGCCAAACTGTTTTCTTGCTTCTCTGTTGCAAATAAGATTAGTTCTGCTGTTCTCAGCCTTTGAAAAATACAGACGACCAATCCAGACCCCCACTGAACAAACCTTAACTTTCCAACTTCTTTCAAGATCTATTGAAAAGTGTTCTTGTATCCCTTAGAATAAACACTAGAGTTGAGCCATGCCTAGAAATAGCGCTACTGACAGATGTATTTCATACCAGTTTAGTTATTCACATCATCATGTGCGCAGACACGCAAGTCACAAGTCAAGTCTCAAAACGACATTAAGCTTCACAGCTGAAAGTTCATACTAGAATCTCCTTGTAACTAGACAGGTCCGTGTTAAATTGCTGCTGCAGCTCTATGTAGGTAAATCTCAGAGTACTGGTTGTCTGGAGTACTGCAGAGCTCAGGTGAAAATAAAATACCAAATAACATCCACAGAAGACTCACAACAGAAATGGTCTTGCATTTTCTCTTGAAGCCAGTGAAAACACTAGCTCTGTTTAGCTCCCAAGGAAAACAAATCTGCTCATTTTTAGGTCAGCTGCCAAAACATTTGTCTCATATCCCAGATAAAACCTGTGGCAAGCAATATCAATTGCTGCATGATGTCACCTGATGTGGGAAATAAAGTCATCCCAACAGTTGCATCACATTTGTAGCTCTGAAGACAAAAAGTTGTTTCTGTGTTTTTTTTTTTTTTTTTTTTTAACATATGTGGTTTTCCACAAATAAAATCCAACCTGAGCATAAATTACAAAGCTAGGATTTGATAAACTGAGGTATGGAAATATATATCTGCCTTGGTTATCCTGTCAAATGTAGTATGTTACCTTGGTTGTACTTTAGCACTAAGCAGATCCAGAAAAGGAACCAAATCTTTCAACTCCCACAACCTACCACTCCATCAGAAAGCACATAACCACGCAGACATCGTGTTTTTCAGATTCTCTCGTAAATAAATTACTCTGAGAATGATTACTCCGTAAACCATACTCCAAAGCTGTTCCATTCCTGTAGTAAGTCAAAATACACTACGGTTGTCTTTTACTCCAAAAAAATTTATTAACTTACAGCCTGTAATACATAAAAAAAGAACTGACATTCCCAAAAAGAGAGGAAAGAAAGGGAAATAAATTAAACCTCCATAGCCCCCCCCAGAATTCAGTGGCACATTATGTGAGCACCGAAAGGCACTTACCCCTTTTGGTAACTGGAGACGGAGAAGTATCCAAAGCAGTATCAGGTGCCCTCATGGAGCACTGCTGGACAAGCGAGCTGCGTATTGCTATTACAAGTTTGTAACAGCTCTAAGTGCTGAGTTTTTCAGATTCAAGGTTGAAATTTGAAAAGTTCTAATGCTGTAAACTAATCACAAGCAGAGCTGGGGTCTCACCACAGCAAAGACTTGAAATAATGTGAAAGTCAGATATATTTGAGCTCTTGTAAGAATTGTTTAAGATTATATCAAAGACTGGCGTCTGCCTCAGACACATGATTGAAGTGGAAGGGAAGAAGAAAATAAATTGTTACCTTTTTTTCTTTTGAACACCTGGCATTTCCATGCTTGGTGCACCTCCACAATATTCAGAGGTGCCCTCTGCTACTGAGGGAAGACATAACCCATGACAGTCAAGTCAAAACCAAAAAAAGACATTTGCTCACACTCAAAGCCTGTGTGCTCATGCTAAAGGCCAACAGCAAGAGCTTCTGAAAACTCTGCCTGTACCAACATCGTCCCTAGACACATCTCCAGGAACTTTGTGATATTTAACTTGCTTTAACAAGCCACAGGCTCCCTGAGAACACAGGCACTGTCTTTCCTCTGTTCCCCGCCCAGGTAATGCTGACAGCCAACACACGAACAGGAGGCCAGAGGTAAACCATGGAAAGTTACAGAGAAGAGTAGCAGTGCAAAATGAGACAAGGACACAGATCACAGGCCAAAGAGCCACATCACTGCAGCACATTGCTGCACTCAAATAGAAGTCGCAAATCCTTACACCTCTGCTCTCCTTTAAGGACTTGTTAAAAGTTTACCAAAACATCCCGGGTCACAACATGTCGCACCATTTTTTGGCAGCAAACTTTACTTAGGCAACCACCACAACCCACCAAATACCAGGACCAAGTGCTATCAGTTGTGCAATAGTGGTAACTCAATGCATATCTGCCCCTGCTGTTCAGGATTTCATTATCTGCTGTGGCTCACAATCCTCCCAGCAGTGCTACCAGGCCATGCTGTCATCTCTCCCTCCTTCCATTTCCTCCTAAGAAAGAGCAGAGTACAGTAGTTCACTCGTCTAGGAGACAGCTGACAGCAACTGCTTAAATTTGTAATGCAGGGACAAAAAGTCAGTGAACCACAGGAACTTAGTAACTAGTTGACACAGAATAAGCTTATTTCACTTCTTTAATTTCAAATGGCAGATTTATTGCAACTCAGCTGGTTGAATATATGGCTACGAATGTAATCCCACATGATAAAGTTCAGTGCAAAGAAATATTTCTTTTTTTTTTGTTAGTGTGACAATCACTAAGACTGTAAAACCAAGCACTTATAATTCAGGACATAACAAAGCTACGGCTTCTTGAGCAATTTTAGCTGCCATGCATGTTTAAGCACACACAATCAGGTTGAACCTTACCATGTAACTTAAGAGCTGCCCTCTGCCAGGCCTAACTAGTCTTCACTAAACACTCAGGATGGACTGTGTTCACAGGAGGGGAACGAGTTGAAACATTTTAAAGGACAGAACTTGTTCTCACACACCTTGCTTATTTGAGGAAAAATATAGCACAGGAAGTACCCCACAAGACCCAAAAAGTCTTATAGTTGAAGTATTACATGGGACCGCATCTTACCTGTTTTCTAGTCTAAATTATTAGATCATAAACTGATGTTTCTATCTCAGATTCTACACTCAGACACAAAAAAGCAAGGCCAGGTTTTATTTGCTTACTTGCTCTGTGCCAAGCATGTGCAATTCCCATGATCAAGGAAAACACCACTGCTATTTTGAATGTTGATGTGGTAACAGTTGGCAATACCACAGACTAAAATAAATGCACAGACAGTAGAACTGGAAGTAGAAGAGAAAAAGAATTATAGCTAGAAGACTTGTAGCCACATCCTGTGAATTAAAGTGACACATTGGTATCTTTGGTATTGTAGGACATGTAAATTCTATAAAACAGAAAACAACACAGAAGAGCTGGACTACTTCAGGAATATGTACACTAGTGTGGTTTTCACATCCTAGAAATTTAGATCACTAAAAGCAGTTCACTTGCATAATATTCATCAGGTGTTCAACAACTATGTTTATGTCCCCTTTGATCTCGCTCTGCATCAGCGGCATGTCAAATCTTCGAAACAGTCTTTCATGTTGTCCCCGACAAGTTATCAACCCAAATCCTAAGCAAAACTCAATGTTGAACACACCTCCACTGTTTCTCCAAAGTTACATTTTTGCTATTTCAAAAGGGCTTTCCCCAACAAAAAGGTTTTGCAACTGTTTAAAAGCCAAGGTTCTAACACCAGAACTTTATGCTGTTATGATACCTGCTTTACTAACACTGTTTCCAAAAAAGTAGTTCTAGCCAACACTCAGCAGTTCTACTGGAACAATTGAGTTTCTCATGCAAATACTTTTATTAATATGATATACACATAATGTAATTAAAAGCTTAAAATCATACATATTTTTGGAAGGTTTAATATTAAAGGCAAAAAAGAATACCACACAAACAGATTCATAGAACAATATAAAATGGCATTATGTACATCAGCATATCAGTGCAATTTCTAAAAAAGAAACTCCAGGTATAATGCCACCCACATACATTGCCAGGAATCCAAATTATTTTTCTTTTTTGTGCAACTGCTTTGTATTAACAGAAAAAGTAATGGCATATATGACATGACACAATCTCGATGCCATAATCCTGTTGTCAGAGCACAGGGTTTCCCATTACAAGTTGTTTGGGCTGTGGGCTCAGAGCACAGGCCTTCTGGAAACAGTGTCCTTTGTTACCAAAGCACACCACTCCACTCTTGTTCCAATGTTTTCTTTTCCCCTCTTCTGCTGCTTCTAAACACACACACATTTCCATTCACAGGAATCAGAGCATTTCTGATACAAGCCTCTACAATATGCTTTACGATTATCCATTTTAGTTTGACTTGATCTATAAAGATACACTCCTGGCAATCATTCATCTGGTTTTCACTAGAAAAGACTGCCTGAAGTGTTCCTCCATCAATGTACCTACAGAGGATATTTTAACTGCAATGGATCTGAAGAAGTATAAGCCTCAGATTTGCCAAGAGCATTCTAAACCATTCCAATTTCAGAAAGATTCAGCTCTGCATGCCACCTACATTAATATTAACACTGGTGCACTAACACTTCAACCCTGCTATAGACTCACTTATGCCACGGAAAATTAAACTTCAGAGATTATTATACCTTAAGTTGGGGGGGGGCGCGGGGGGAAGAGAGAGAGAACTGTAACTTGTTGCATTTTGGGCAGGAAAAGTGGCCCAGTAGAAATAAAGGAAGAAAGAATAGTGAAAGGTTTTTTTTGTTTTGGTTTGGTTTTTTTCCCCCAACTGTCATTCTGCTTTTAGAAACTGATCTTATCTCAGCCTTATCAGGCTTGATACAGTCTTACTTTACATTTCTGCAGGGCCTGGCAATAAAAGCTGTATATCAAATGATAGACATGCGTGTTTTATGTCAACAGAAGTTAGCTCAGGAGCTTGACAAAACGTTCACATTAATTCATATTGATCATTACCTCTACACTGTGCTAAAAAAGCTTAAATTAAAACAAAAAATCATAACCTTCACTGCATGTTTAAGACTCACAGCAAAAAAAAAATTTAATCCATCATTAGCAGCACAGGTCTTTCATCTTCAATTTAAGTCTGTGGGGTGGGGGAGATGAAATAATAAGATTTCTGTGAGTTTGAGTATTTTTTTTCCTTTATCCTTTACTCAACTGGAAGTAGAAAAACTGGTGATGGAGTTTCATTCAATGACTATGTAACCTGGATGAGAAGCAGTCCAGCAGAACGTCTAAGCTACCATATATTCACATTGTAACTTTCAGTATTTCAGGAAAACTGTTAACTTTTTCCGCAATTTACACAAGTTTGTGAATTACACAGAGCATCTCTAAAAGTGGAAGTGTTTGTCCTTAACTCTTTTCCTGTAAAAACTAAATGCCTCAAAAATAAATAATTTAGCAAAAATTATACAAAAGCTAATGAGAATCTACACCAATGGTTTTCTCATCCCAGTAGAGCTTCTAAACCCAAAGATTACATTTATTTTTAGCACAGACAACAGCTTAATGGGAAGTTAGCTTATTTTATCATCATTAACAAGGGAATAAGTTCTAAATATCTCCTGAAAAAGTTGCTAAACATGAGAAGAGCATGGTCTAAAAGGAAAACAAAACAAGGTAGGATACCAGAAGAATCAGATTACGAGTCACAAGCTTATATCTAATTTGTTTGCCTTAATTCTAAGGAAAACAAACTTGCACAAGAGTTAAATCTAGTTACCTGTCAAAATACAGGAATCGGTTAACACAGATATTTAGCATTTTACAGAACAGAATTTCAAATGCAGTGATATCACTTTAAAGGGAGTGCAATATATTTTACTTACTTTGATCAGCATAGTTTTTTGCTTTTAGTTCAAGCTGTCGAGTTTGTGATTCTAATGCTTCCACTCTGGTCTGCAAGTCCTTTTTCTCTTGTTCTTGAGAGTCTTCAAACTCGATGAATTTCTAACCAAAAAAAGGGAGGTTAGACTCACAATTAGATTTTTTTTAAAAAAAAAAGCCTGAGCAAATTTCTTTCTCCAAAAAGAAAGAACAGATATATAGCCATTCCTAGATTTGTTTTTAAGAAGACTTTCGCTTCAAGCAGCATGTAGTAAACAACAGAGCAGCCCTTCACAGCAAAGAAGGGTGCAAGCAGGTTTCCAAAACAGATCTACAGCCCACATTTAAACATGAAGGACACTATCAATATTCCAGTCCAGTGTCCATCAGTCAAGCATCCCAACTAGGTTGCTCTGCATAATCACTATCAACTAAGTGTCAACTACCACCGAGAAGCCTGCCTGGGACTAACATAAATATGAACTATTTAATTGTTTCCTAACTTCACACACTTGCCTGCCAATGCTGCATGTGAATACAGAGCATCTTGGTACCCTTAGATTTGACTGAACATCGGTGACATTGCATTCACCTGTAAATCACGAAGGTATGGACACGCCAGCAGCAGTGCTAGCCAAAATTACGTGCTATCTTTTTATTTTCACCCAGTTTGTTATTGTTTGATACGTTATAAAATGCTTACACCCTTCATCAAACACTTCATAACCATCTCCTATGATTTGTAAACTGCTTAAACAACTATTTATGGGCATTCTGCAATTCTGCTGATCATCATCATCTTCTGCTATGCTGGTTTATCAAAGTGTCTCACAATATTATGGAGCCACTGATACATATATAAGTGTTTATATTTTATAACATTAAAGTTATCCATCCCTCATTATAGCAGTTTTAAAAGCATATTTTTTGCTATTTACGTTAACAAAAGACTCAAGAAATTCAGTATGTACCAGCAGCATAAAGAATACTTCTAATAGCCAAAGATGTCTTGCGTCATGTAGTACTCTCTATGCTGCACTGCAATGAGAAGGCAAGGCCATGAACACAAGTTACGCAGAAGGCTCATCATACAGGTAGGAAAAGCCTAC
Organism: Aramus guarauna; assembly: GCA_013400195.1. Lineage (NCBI taxonomy): Eukaryota > Metazoa > Chordata > Aves > Gruiformes > Aramidae > Aramus > Aramus guarauna. Next base: position 1,695,316 of record VXBL01009512.1, read on the forward strand.
CAGAAGCCTTTGCATAAAAAACCCAGCCAACCAAACATCAAAGACAGCTAAAAGGTCAGAAAGCAAGCTGCAGCTGGGTACCACATGGAAGCAAAGAGACAGAGGAGGCAGCAACCTAAAAATAGTAATGTTGCAGGTGATTTGAATATAAATTTTTCCTCTGTATTGCTAGGAAAACCTAGTGGAAATAGTACTTTGAATGCTCACACATTAACTTTTAATAAGCTACTACTAAGTTTTAACCAATGTGTTTTATTGCTTTTACAAAAGCAGAAACTCGTAACCCTATGAAAAGGGCTTCAGTTAAGCAGGGTCATCAGAAGTTTTGCTTAAAAATTTCTTCAGATGTATAAATGCATCAACATCTAGGAAGTGGAACAAGAGTTCCTTTCAGACAAGCTCTCCACAGCTATCACAGGACAAGGCATGGTGTTCATATGACTGTGCTTGAAGCTAAAACATAAAACAATTGAGAAAGAGCTGACGCTAGCCCAGGTAGGACTGGTTTGAGTTCTGTGATTTAAAATGAGATCTTCCCCCACTCCAGAAGGACAGATGTGCAAAAGCCTTTCTACCATCTCAACACAAAGTTTGGGAGTATTAATTTGACAACGTAATACTGAAACCCTCGAACTTTTAACTTGTTTCATCTCTCCTTCATAGTAAATGATGCAAGAGTTTTGCCCCTTTAATATTAAAGATTCAAGTCATGTCTGGCTTATTCATTCTTAGCAGACTCCCTTTTTAAAAAAGGGCTTCAAAGTTTGACACAACTTTGGCACTGGGGCTAAGGACCAACATGATTTGTTAAATTAAACATGGGAAACCATGAAAGAATTATAAAACTGTAACATCTTTGTTTAGTTGCTTCTCTGATGATTTCTCAGTCAGATGTGCCTCATAACATGCAAAAGGCCAGTGACAATTATACTTGTCAACAAACAGCCGCTCAAAGCTATCAATGTCATTGTCACTCATGAACTAAAGATAGATATAATTTTATATTTCCTCTCAAGTTCAACTGCAACTATTAAAAGTGATTTTGTATTAAAGGTAAATGGTTTCATTATTTTCTACTACTTTACCTTCATTTTGTTAAAGTTAGAATTCAAGTTACATCTCTTCAAAGCGTTTTTATAATTAGAGCTGGATAATTTTTCTTCCTCTGCTGAAAACTGTACCAGATCATCATGAATTGAGTATTTTAGACTTTGAATGTTTCTGTTTGGTTTCATCTCTCCTCCTAGTGATAGTATTAACACAGGCAGAGCCCCAGGAGATTGACCATCTCGTCCTGACTAAGCCTGTATGACTCTGATGGAAGGACTAGTCAGATAAACCACAACAGCAGCCAAGGATAGGCTGAGCACCTATATTAAAAGACTTTTTTTTTTTTTTAATTTACATTGACAATACACTCAAATATTGCACATCATCTGCACAGCCACTCAGTATATGGATACTGGACATTCTCTTATTTCAACCCAAGCTACTGGTTACACAAACTACCACAGCAGACAAAAAATTATTATAACATGGCTTATTTTAAGTGACATCTTGTCTAGGCCAGAAAGCCATATCTTAACATCTCTAACAAGAAGGAAGGTATTTTCAGCCTTTTTTTTTTTTTTTTTTTTTGAACAAGCTGAAGGACACCAACACATCTTAGAAACAACCAGACCGGATACCACAAGATTACAGAAGATACAGTTAGAACAGTCCTTAAAAGGTCATCTTGTTTCAAGGCTCTGATGCTCATTGTTGATGGCTGGATCCTAGTTTTGATAAATAATAGGGTGTAATACAGGATATGATGCACACCTCCTTCTGCATGTGCCTGCTGCTGAAATCCAGGCCCGTGATACCTTCACAAACTATGTTTGGTAACTCCCATTTAATCCTTCCCATTTTCTCCAGCCAGTATCAACTATGTAATTTCAGACACACATTGGTCTAACCTGTTCTTAAAGGCCTCCAATAAAAAGTACTTCACAAGTAAGATTCAGAAGTCTTTATGCAATCAATTTTAAATCTATTTAAGTTTACAGCAATAATCACGAACTCAGACTACACAATGAAACAGCACATCATACACATGTAGAGCCCTCTCCCACACATATAACCATTTAATCACTTCGTAATACAGTACTAACCAAATGAAACTTTTTTCCTACATTTATGTCATCTTCTGTCTCCTTATATTTTAACTTGTTTTCCCACCACAAGATCCAGGTGCAACACTAAGCATATCTGATGTCACGGTTCCACCTCCTCAGCAGTCTTTATTACCCTATGACATGTACTTGGGTAACTTTTACTGCAATGATGCCAGCTTTTCAGCCAATGGCATGTTCTTCCTGGAGTAGGTAGAGAAAAATTAATGATGAAGTCAGCTCAGCTGGACTCGGGGTAGAGAAAAATACACGTAACTGAGAACAACCTAGTAGCTTTTACACTACTTTAGCAAGCTTTCTGTGTAACAGATCTCAATTTTGTTCTCTCATAAATTAAAAATACTTAAACTCTTACTGCAGAGTGTTTACTTAACATACAATCCTAAGGAAGAAAGTTAACTTTGGGAACAGTAAGAAGAGGCAGCCATTAAGTGCACACTATTGAACTAATTTTCATGGCGGTAAACTCTTTTTTTATGGTTGCAAAAGTAGCAACCATGTATTGAACATCAGATTTCAAGAACAACTTTATCCCACCAACAGCAGAAAAGCTAGAAGATGTATTAGACAGCTTGACACTGCTAAAAGGAATATATGTTATCCTGTGACCAAGTGCACACAAAACCCCTTCTGCTAGCCACACATACCCAGATATGGAGCAGTATACTTCTACAGAAGTAAAACTTGTTAGTGTATAAAATAGCAGAACCCCAAATCCTTCTTCCTCTCCCACTTCTTTGTGGCAGGGCACGCTGCCTAACATTCACCAACTGGGAAGATAAGTTATTCTGCTGTTCTGCTTACAGTTCTGTATAGCTGGTTCCTCTATTTCCTTAACTATATCACAAAACACACCATGTTAAAAGTCAGACAAGTGACTTCATAGCAATTACAAAGGCCACGGCCATTACTAGAGGACTGAGAAGTAGGCCCAGAACTTCTGAAATACTTTTTTTCTTTTAAAGTCACTATGACAGAAGCCCACAGGCAACAACTTTCAAGATGCTTCTTTAGTGACACTTTTTAACTACAGGAAATAAGAGAGGCACATTAGGGCAATGGTGTAAGGAGACTCCTATTCAAAAGGTAAACCATTAATATTCACCAAATTACGAAAAATAACAATTCCTACAACAGCAAGCAAAAAGTAAAAGATACGTTAATTCTTCAGAACTGTCAGAACAGATAAGGAATACTGAACTCAGTGGCTCAAAATTCTCCATTTTGCTATCAAATTACACAAGCAACCTCTGCAATAAGAGGAAAGAAACACACTGAGCCAATAACTTGTTGCCTAAGAAAAGGAGCGGTACATTCACGTGCCCTCCTTTCATTTCCACCATACTGCACCCATCAGATTATCTCAACATTCAAAAAAAAAAAAAAAGGTTGCAACAGTCAAGTCTGAATAAAACACCTACCTCCCATGAACATACCATGCTTTATCTATGACAGACATTTTCACATACGTACAGCATAACTGACTTCGGCACATACCAAAAAGATGACCTTTGTGCCTACAATTGGAAATACGGTCTTTGGTCTAGTAGCACTTTGGAAAGCATCAATAAGCTCTCTTGAAGCATGAGTACCAGTTTTTAGACTGCATAATCCTTGTCCCTCTCAAGTTAATTTATCATGACACAAAGAAATGGAGATCGCAGCGAAGGACACTACCAACATAAGTACGTTCAGCTCCTGAAGAGCCACAGGAACACAGTTAATACTGTATTCTATTTCATCATATTGTTATGGTTCCTGTTCTGCTGCCCAAGGCTTGCTTTCTTTCAATCTGGCAAATGCTCCCTGTGTTTCATGCCTGATTGATTGTTCTCACAAATTAGTTCAGAAAATATTTATCAGCCTCTTACATTCTCTTGAAAATAAAATATGTTTTCTAGAAAAGCCTTTTACACACAGCTTGTGTCAGAAACAGTGATTAAGTCTTTATGGCAATAGTCCCCAGACTGAAGTCCATAAAGCACTGTGAAACGACTACATGTTTGACAAGAACAATGAATGGTCTGTTGGTCCAAGAGTTTGGGGGACACTGTTCACACCACATTACTTCATAGCAAACTATTGAAGTCCTGGAACAATTTGCAGACAACATTTTTCACTCACTTATAACCATAATGCATACAAATATATGTACAAGGCTAATGTTTTTCAAATTAAGTTTTTGTTGTCAATATTGTCTTCACCCTCGGTGTCGTTATTTTTCTGATTCTTGGAAAATTTAGAAGGTAAGCACCACCGCAGAGATAAGCACAGGACACCAAATCTGGAAACAGACTTATAAGATGACTCGTTCTATTACAGGTAATGCTGTAAATCCAATTTCCTACAGGAGTTTGGCAAGACAATGAGCTAGAGGAAGTTATCCTGCACAGCTGCTTTCCTTTGTATTGCTTTATAATCTCACACGCTTCACAAGCTTATTTATGCCGAAGTCATTCTTAGATATTTCTATTTCAACTTTTGTAGTAATAACCTAAGCCAGAGTTTATGCCATTGAGCAGTCTGCACCACCTGTTGCTGACTGCAGCTTTTATGCATCAACTCTGAAGAACCACAGCCTAGACAGCATGTATTTCCATATTTTTTGCAATGCCTCCTGACTCTTTTTTGTAAATACCCTCCACAACTGATCTGCAGCGGACAATCCTCCTCCTGCCATGGAGGAAATCCGGAGGGAAAGCGAAAGAGTGGTGCAGTCAGTACGTGGCTCCGTGCCTGCTCTGCAAAGCAGGGCTGTTTCCTTCTACGGACCCGGTGCCTGACGGACCAGCGCTTCAGAACAGTTATTGACGAGTCCTCCAGGAAGAGCCGCGCCGAGGAGAGGGCCCGGGCACCCGGGCGGCAGAGCTCTGCCGTCACCTGCCTCAGCCCACACGGCGCTGCCAGAGCGGCACGTACCGGCCCCCTCCGAGGCGCTGGAGGCCGAGCAAGCGGAGCTGGCGGGGTCGGAGCGCTCTCGGCCTTCCCTCCTCCCAGAAACACGACCTGAACTCGGGGGCTCCCGGGCCCCTCGGACAGCAACCCCCTCCCCCCTCCCCCCCCGGGCCTTCCCCTTCGCGGGAGCTGGCAGGAGCCCCGGCCGGGCCGCGGGGCACCCCGGGCCCAGGTGCCGCAAGCACCCCGCCCTCGGCGACCCCGAGGGAGACGGCCCGGCCGCCGCCGAGGGCAGGAAGTCCCCCCGCCTCCACAGAGGAAGCCCGGAGCCGCCGCCCGCCTCGGGAACGGGCCCCCGCCCTCCACCGGCTCCGCTCCCGCCTCAGCCCCCGGGCCCGGCGCCCGCCCTCACCTCCTCGGCCTGTTTGCGCAGCGCCTTCTCCCGCTCGTACTGCGTGAGGAGCTGCTCGTTGTCGTCCCGCAGCAGCTCCAGCTCCACGCTGGTCTCCTGGCTGTGGGCGCACACCGAGTC
>VXBL01009512.1:1715563-1777891 GCA_013400195.1 Aramus guarauna
AAAAATCAATAGTGATGTACTTACCAAAGCAAATCAATGCTCGCAGAGCTGGATTTTACAGGAGGTAACAGAGAACACAGGGGAAAAAAAAAAAAAACAATCAAGGCTTACAGTGTGATTACAATGGTCTCTAATCCTACTTCTCCAATCCAGGCTGTTCAAAAGAAACGTCATGGGTGGGTCAGAATTTGAGAGAGGGTATTTGAAGTCTACCAAGCCTGACAAAGTCCTTTTTACGGCTGTCTTAGAGAGCTAAGATGTCTTTACCACCTGAAGTTAAAGAGACTTCTAATCTGATAACCAGATTCTGTCAATATAAGCTGTTGTTAAAAAGGGGTCATTATTTAAGAAATTTTACCAGTAAGGGAGAAAAGAATTCCAGACGTTCCTATACTATACAGGACATTTTTTACTTCCAGTAGTAAATACAAAACTTTACATAATTAACCCCTCTTGCATAGAATGAGGTAAACCTGTGCATATTACCAATACTATGTACCCAAGTTAGAGCAATATTGTAGAAAATAATCAAATTGCTGGTTTTCAACTTTCTATGCACTTTTTTTTAAGCTCAAACAACAATATACAAAAATGGTCTCCTGGGGCTCTGGGGCCTGATATCCTTAAAGCATTCCTTAGGCTGCAGGACCACAGATGTTAATCACTTTGATTCTTTTTTTTTGTTTTAAGCCCTAATTTATGGTTGAGTCAGATGATCATTGTACTGCTCTGAAGGGGACCTGCTAAGACCCAGAAGCACTTATAGAACATATGCAGTTAATTCCTGAGAGTTTAGTTAATGAACCTTACTGGTAAAAGCTAAAGCTCTTGATGCACATTTTCCCAGTCACAGCTCTGCAGAGCTGATTAACCAGTTTACTAATCAACTCTATGAATGACATCATTTACAAAAATGTACAAAGTTTAAAAATATGGAAAGATAAAATCCATGTTGTTAAGAGCTCACGTTAAAATACTTTGTATTTTACTGGTAGTCATTGTCACCCTTTTACATGACTTTGCCTTTAAAAAACCTGGACAGTTAAGCAGGTGAGGCTAATGGGGTACTTGAAGTGAGACACAAGGATTCCAGGCAATAAGCAAATCCAGTTTATGAATTCTATACCAGACAGTGTATGATTTATATGCTGTTCTCAAGTCTCAACTTCCATGTTACACTACTGCAGTAAGGAAAGAACATTGCAGGCTGTGCAGAACCAAACTCATTTTTTTTTTAACCCACAACATACAGCTCTTTTTAGCTCACCTGAAACCAGGCAGAACATCATTTTTGAATGTTCAGAGATAAATATTTAAGACAAGGAAACACCTAGGTCTTTCTGAATCGGGGAAAAAAAAAAAATCAGAAGAATACTCAGATGTTCATTCCCACTACCAAGGGAGGCCTGAGTTACTGTCCATCTAAGCTGCTGCTTTAGACTAAATTCATAGCTAAAACTAATCTTCCAAATGAGGGAATTTTCTGAAGTTCCAGTACGGCATAGGGCTCTGTAAACAGTTGCTGAAGCATTCCAAGACTACAGACATTCATGTACAGACAAGAGCTTTATAGTCCCAATCCAATGCCCACTGCAGTCAATAGCGACAAGGCTACTGATATTAATGGGCACTGAATCAGACCCTAAGGAACTTTAAAAAAAAAATTCTATAAAAAAGGTATTTTAAACTAAATAAAAACATCTTGAAAAGTTAAAATCTTCCTCAGGTGATGGCTCCATTGCAATAGGGGCTACTCACTGAGTAGAGCTTTACAGGACTATCTTCCACATACAATTTGTGCCTCTAAATTAGGGCTTAAATGCCTTATTTTCACAATAAAAAACAGAGGCGTGACCAGTGCAGTTCACAAGAGTCTAAAAGTCTCCCAACTTGTACCAAAAAGGTTCATTTGTTATGACAGTTCATTTGTATTTGCAACTATATCTTCCTCCAACCGCTTCCCACAGTCATGCTAATTAAACTTTAATCTTACCAAAAAATTAGAATTTCAGTTCTTGTTAACAATGCACAATAAATCTGAACTTGAAAATATTACAAAATTCTTTCAAAAGCTTGAAATACAACACAAAAGTGTCCTTTTTTGTTTTTTAATAAATTGAAAAATCTTTTTCACTAAAATAGTTTCCCCACCCTTCCAAAAAATTCTGAACGGAATCTAACTCATTACAGTTAGCAAAGTGCCCCAGGTACAGTCGCCTGAACTGTACCATCCAAGTGGGGACAAAATCAGTCAGTCTTGGAGAAAGGCTCTTTTCCTATCACCAGTATTCTGCCCCTCACTTTTCTGAGCTGCCTCATGGTTCTTGTTTGATGTAGTAACTGGCAGATCCGTTGCTTTCCTGATCAGATGCTCCTTGAAGGTAGCTATACTCTTCTCCATCTAGCAACTCCTCCTTCAGTTGCAATGAAGTCACTAAAAATAAGAGAGGAATGTTTAAGATCTATAAAAATCAAAGTACAACTTTTCCTTAAATTTACTCAGTATTATTTGAATTGGGAACCAACCTCAGATTTTGCATTTTCTTACATTCTGCATTTTAGTGATTCTTCCTTTTAACACTCAATATCCCACAGAAAGTAGATGCTTTCTGACCATAAACTGAACCTTAAGTTATGCTCTAATATTAACATATTTTAACAAATTACTTTCAATAATATATTCTCTACAGGGTTTTCACAAGACTCTAGTATGTTAAAACACTGGTTTAAGAAGGTAACTGTGCCATGTTAATAGAAATGATGACTGTTGTTCAGAAGAACACTTATTTTACTGTTTACTCTTTTGTTCACTGTTTACTTCCTATTTAGTCTTTACACAAGTAAAAATAAGATTAACTGTTGGCCATTTACAATCTACAAATCATGTTACTTTGCACAATTACTGTAAATGGTCTATGCGAGACACGAAAAACATTGACAGAGATTTCTCAATACATCATTAAAATATTATGATCTCAGAAGTTTCATTCAAGCAAAACATCTTTTTTTGTAGTTTTAATCTTCTCTTTCCTTTTGTAAAAAGAAAACAGAAATGAGATCTAAGACATAAAAAAAGATGTTATGAATAGCAGTAATGTCACATTTACTTTTCCAGGTTCATTAACGAATAGTGATAACTATCAAAATATGAGCACGATGAAAAGAACACTGAAAACAAAACATGTCAAAAATTTCATTAAAGGTGCAGTACCCACATTAAAGGGTTGATTATTCAAAAATAAATGGTTCTTCAAGACCAAATGAATGAGAAGAGTATTAAAGCTTACAGCTACTGAATACAAAGTTTATATGCAGAAATATGCAGTGAAGGCAAAAAACCCAACCACTCAAACCCATAGCCTGTTGCTACTAGTAGCCCTGCAATAACTTACAAGCCATTTGATTATTCTTTTATTATTTATGTCATCTTCCATGTTGAAACAAACTCTTGTGCTAAATAAAAATAAAATTTGAAAATTAAGATATTAAAAGATGTCCAAAAGTTGCAGCATAATGCAAGCTCTCCTCATTTCTTTCTTGAGTAGATGCCTACATAGCCCACAGTCCCTCAAATCCCCTGCTTCCCCCCCCCCGCCCCCTCCTTAAATACTTCTCCCTGCATTATGCCCAACCCTGATCAAGAATCATGGTCTGTGGAGGACACAAAAGTGCTGTCTAAATGATAAGACAAATAATTGGATACTTGGATATGCTGCTAATACCTTAAGCAAAGGCTACACAGAGGTCAGGGATACAATCCACCAGGCATGTTCTTTCTCTTCTCTACCTCCAGTGCTTGTAGAATGCTTCTGCAGATAACAAAAGTAATAACAAGTCTCCATAATTTGGCTTGCCTCTGGCTAATTTGAACCTAAATCCTTACATTCAGATACTTAATGATACTTGACTTCATTTGTCCCTCTTATACAGTTTTTAACTACAATCCTACATAAGAAAGGCTTAGCTACAGCTATACAAGACATTACTTTTTTTTCCAAGTTACTTGAAAAGAATACTAAAAAAGCCAACAGAAGTCATCTGACTGATGATCTAGGAAGTAACAGGGATGCAGAAGTGCAAGGTACTCCCTTTTTAAATAGTCTCAGTGACTTGCCTGGAGACAAAGAAAGACTGTGTCTGATGAAATGCCATTCAGATCCCCAAAATATCAACAGAACAATGTGGTCCAGAACACGTGCAGAAGTAGGGTGAGTCAGAACAGTCTCCTCCTCTGACAGGCTGGCTATAGGCTCTTTTGAAAAGTGAAGCTGTCCAACACTTGCATTTCAGTGCTTAAAAGATCATTTCACAGGACGCAAAGATGCAGAGCACTCGTGCATGCTAAAGAAGCACCACGGCTTTGCTAGAGAGCAAAACCACTTCAATACTACAGAAGATGAAGAAGTACTGAAACCTTCTGTGCTTATGACAGTACAAAAGGGGAAAGAGTTGTTTAATGAGCCTTATGGAGATCTCCAATAGATGAGAAGTTTTAGAGCAGACGCCTATCTCATTACTAATCGTATACTACTTCCATTCAAAGCCGTATAAACACCTCCTGCAACATGCTTACATCCCAGCTGGCTACTAAAATGTGAGGCAGTGTACGGTGCCGAGGAGGATGCATGCAATTAATAAGTTCTGGTTGATCTCAAATGCGTTCTTAACTTATATCAGCATTATGCCCTCTTCCCCAGACTTAAAGGGTGTGGTCTTGCTGGTTTCAATTTAAATTTAAACACCTTTGGACAATGACCAGACTACATCAGAAATAAAACTAATTTTGTCCAGCCCCTTAAAATTCAGAACTTTGAGAAGGTCCCCCAAAATGATCACAGAAAGCAGTGGGTGTCGGAAACCAAAGGACACGGGTATTTTGTACAACAGAAAACTCAGACTGTGCATGTCAGTGCACTACAGAAATGCACTGTAGGCGTAGATTTGCAGTAGAAGAAAAGCTGCGCAGAAACAAACGCTGCAGAACGCTCTCTCCTAAGCCAGGCTTCTCTTTTCCATCAGGCTTTGTTAAAAGACAGGCATGTACACACAAGTGGGAAACTGAAGTAAAAGTTAAGGAATTCTTGAGAAACGTTGAGAGGTGTACAGAAGAGATCAAGATTTTCCTTGGGGTCTAAAGGTGGCAAGCAGGTTACCGTTTGCCAGTCGCTTAACGGATAATGCATAGGCAAGAGAAACTGCTCTGGATGTATTCTGCAGTCAGTGAAAAGTGCTGATATGGCAGCTTGCACAGACTAGAGCAAGTTTAAGGGAGTGTAAATCAAGCAAATCTGAAGCTAAATCTACCAACCTGGCAGCTGTGCGGCAGGGAAAGCATAATCCAGTTTGTCTGGCAGATCATATTGCTACAACCTATTTGTTAGAAATAATTTGTTTATCTGCTACATTATATTGCCATACCTATTAGGAAAAGGGGAGAGAAAAAACTACCAGATCCTTGCAGTAGACATCTATAATCAAATGTTGATTACATCATATAAACTGTCCTTAAATAAGCTCAAAATTTTAATCTACGTGCTCACTATTAGTGATAAATGAATTTTTAAGAATTTTTCCTCTGCTCACTCATACAGATGCACAATTATACCGTCAATACTCAAACCAAACCCAGGTTTTGCAGCAAAAATAGGGAAGAGATTAATGCTTACATTCTGAAGATCTTTTCCCAGGTAACTACCCTTTTCTGACACTTATTTACTGTGTACAGTTACTTTCTCTGCAAAAGATAATCCACACTAGCTTCCTGCTTACATCAAATATTCCCCAATCCACATTACCATGCAGTTTCACAGAGTGCATTTTTGTATTTTAAAACTCTGCAGAGCTCCTCTGTGCCTTTGTGCCTCAGTAACCTACAATAAAGCCGCCTATGAAGTTCTAGCACAGTTGGAATCCTTTTCTATGATTAATTCGGTGACGTGGTGCATCAGTGAGAATGAAAAGCTCTCTAACAGAAAAAAATAAAGCCAAAATTTAAAGAAAAAGAAAAAAAAAAGGAAAGATTTGATGAGTCAGCTTGTTGCATGCTACACCATGCTTCATTCCCCACCCTGTCCGTCATTTCCCTCTGCAGTAACAGAGACTGATGTGACTAGTTACCTGTTTTGAGGCTGGGACTGAGCTCTCGGCTAGTCCTGGGAGGCTGGAAGGCCTCTGGGGCTGTCTGTGCTGGAAGGGTTCGATACGGAGGAGGAGTCAACTCGTCATCACCAGAGAAGCTCCTCCGCACCTCACCTGTCATGGGTGGGCTGGACAAACTGACAGGCTTCTTCCCAATTGGTATCTTCCTCTCTAAACATCAAGTCAAACTAAAATAAACGCTTGGGTTAAAGTGCATTAGGTAACTCAGACTGTTCACTGAGAAATGGCTCTGCTTCATAATCACTGATTCTGGCCTGTACAATGGCATCATTCAATTATAGGGAAAACTGTTCTCAACAACCACTCTTTAGTTACTGAATTCTAGAGACTGGCTGGTAGGACTAAGTGCATTGCTTAAAAACTGGATCCACTCATTTCCTACTTGATCAATGAAATACAAGTGCCATAAATTGCTTCTGCTGCAGCTACACTGCACAGGCAGCATACAGTCCTCTGGCTGGACACCCAAGGCATACGGGCTTGGTTTCAAACTGCAGCTGTTCCAGCTGTGTGCCTAAGACAGAAAAGGATGACTCCAGGGAAATAATCCAGCCCAAACAAAGTTTATCACCTCCAAAAACCTAGGTTAAAAATGCATACTCTTAATTACTTTAGAACAGTGCTTCCCGTTTTTACAGTGCCTTACAAACATCAACAAGAATTTCAGTGTTTAGAAAAAATATCTTCTAAAATGCTTTCAAATTATTAAACATTGCATTCATGTAAAAATGTTATGAAAACATTTCCCATGCAAATTATTAATGTGTTCCTCCTTTATCAGAGATGCTCTGATTCTGTGCCCAAGGAAACTTCTCTACATCGGGGTGCAGGCACTATAGTATGTCATCTCCATTGCTTTCAGCTGAATCAAAACTCTGGTTGCTAATGTTTAAGTATTCTCAGCACAGCCATGTAAAGATGACATGACAAACAAAAGCCTAGCCCTGAAGAGAAAAGGTAACTAGAATGTGCATATGCTAAAGACATCACCATGCTTAAATGTTATTCTTACAGGATAAGCCTTTTAGAGAGATAATACCATAATTAGGCAGAATATTGTCTGCAGAACCCTAGCTTTTAAAATATTGAGGTCACATTATCGTTTCAACAACCTTATTCCAATATATACACCTACTAGCAAGCAGACAATATGAGCAAATACTGCATACTACGTTATTAATGAATTGTCTATCTAACTGACAAGTTACCCTGCAAGCATTCATCCGCACAGCTTCCCCACCAGAGGGAATTTGGTACAAAATCCTACCCACTTGAAATAAACACTATTGGAAACAAAATTGGGAGCAATTCCCAAGCATCAACAAAAGCCCTCACAAAACTTCCACTTGCAATTAGAAATTAATAAATAACGCCATAACTAGCCAGTAAACATACAAACTACATGAAACTTGATTTTCCTTCCCTTGAACAGAAAGCAAGCAGCAGCGATGGACACACTGCTGGATGAGAACACAGGGAAAAAGCAGAAGGCCCAAGGCATAATTCAGTCACCTGGACCTTGCATGCATACAGAACACATTACAGTTATAAAACATTCTAAATAAAAGTAGAAAACTGAAAAGCATAAAATAAGCCTATCTTTACAATCCAAATGCTAGTGAATGAGGTCACTGTCAACATGACAAGCTGCTTGCATAGCAGCATAAGTCTAAGAAAAAATAGTAGCTTTATTGAAGATAAGGCCAGGTAGGATGCTACTTAATTTCTACTCCCTCTTGGACAGTTTCCTTATTTAAAATAGGCCAAAGATACTGTTATAGCTTTTAAGAACATTATTTCATGCTCTCTGTATCAGTAATCACACCAAAACAAATTGTTTTGGCATCCCCAACTTTTAACAATAACAACAAGTGATGCTTAAAAGAAGACCCAGGAACATCTGTATTATGATCAGCCTCTACATGGAAGGGGTAACAACCTGACATTTAATTTTTCTATCTTAATTTCTAAATGTATGCTCATTAACTACTTGTAAATCACAATGACAGAGGGGGAAATTAACATTATGCTGCCTGTTGTAGATTTTAAAGAAAGAAAAAGTATTCTCAGCTCCATATTTACTTGTTTTTATGGATTAAGAAATTCTCCTAAATCAAGATCTCAAAATCTCCAAAATCCACATCACCTTTAGGAAATCTCCAATCACAGCACTGTCAGTGATACTGAAGTCATCAAAATGATCGATATTTTGTAATATAAGGCTGTCCATTCATCATCAGAAAATACACTTTACTGAGAATGGCTGCAAAGCAGCTACACCTCACATCTATAGAACAGCACGGTTTGGATTTCAACAGCCTCTGTATTTCACAGTCAGTTTTTAAGGGATGGGGGAAAATTGTTCTCCTATCTTTCAGGGAACGTGCCTTAAAATTTTAGTTTTATACCTGGATGAACTCAAGTCTCAGAGCAACAAAACTCCCTGGAAACAAGTCTAAATAAGTCAAGATGATAGTGGTTCTAATAGTAAAAAAGGCCTAATGTTCTCGCTTTGAAGAGTATTTCACATAATATCTCTCCTAACATCTCATTAAGGACTGGTAAAGACTACTGTTAGTCAAGTTTGCTGATTTGCAGACAAAGTAACTTTCAACATCAACAAAACTGATTTGATTGTCTGCTAGGCTGTCCTATCAGAAAATATCTTGACAACGAAGCAAGGCCCATTGAAAATAACAGATTCTAGACCCCTTTCTGTAGCTGATATGCCCACATCTGCCATGTAAAATACTGCACCTTCTTTCCAACTCTCCACTGCTTCCAAGAAAACACCAAGAGAATGAGTCAGCATAATGACTGGATGCTCCAAATACATAGTTAGGCTGTCTGGAACTAGACTAGAATCACAGAACAGTTTGGGTTGGAAGAGACCTTTAAAGGTTGAAGCAAGGACAACTTCAACTAGATCAGGTTGCTCAGAGCTCCATGCAACCTGGCCTTGAACTCTTCAAGGGGTGGGGCACCTATCACCTCTCTGGGCAACCTGTGCCAATGTTTCGCCACCCTCATTGTAAAAAAATTCTTCCTTACATCTAGTCTAAATCTCCTGTCTTTTAGTTTAAAACCATCACCCCTTGTCCTATTCCAACAGGCACTGCTAAAGAGTTTGTCCCCATCTTTCCTTTAGGCCCCTTTAAGTACCGGAAGGCTGCTATAAGGTCTCCCCAGAGCCTTCTCTTCTCCAGGCTGAACAACCCCAACTCCCTCATCCTGTCCTCACAGCAGAGCCAGCCCTTGGATCATCTCCGTGGCCTCCTCTGGACTTGCTCCAACAGCTCCGTGTCTTTCTTGTACTGGGGACCCCAGAGCTGGATGCAGTACTGCAGGGCGGGGAGGGGGGGGCAGGGGGTGTCTCATGAGAGCAGAGTAGACGGGGAGAATCCCCTCCCTCATCCTGCTGGTCATGCTGCTTGTGATGCAGCCCAGGATGTGAGTAGCTTTCTGGGCTGTGAGCACACATTGCTGGGTCACGTCCAGCTTTCCATGCACCAGTACCTCCAAGTCTTTCTCCACAGGGCTGCTCTCAGGCCCTTCATCCCCCAGCCTGTATTGATACCAGGGGATGTCCCCAGATCAGGTGCAGGACTTTGTACTTGGCCTTGTTGAACCTCATGAGGTTCACACGGGACCACTTCTCAAGCTTGTCTCGAACTAGACCATCTACTTCTATCGAGACAAACTATTCATTCTTAAGTGGCAGAAAAAACCTCCCCCTGCAGTTGTAATTGGTTCTTTAAAAAAAAAAAACCAAACAAACAAAAAAGACCAAACAAAAAATTGTAAAATCTTGAGTTAAACATAATTAAAAATTGTGTAGCACTTAACAAGACTACAGGCTTACACTATGGTCTCATTTACCACATCACCTCTTGCATGATTCTTGTACAATGGCTGCCACGTTGCTGCTGCTCCTGACTCGAGGTAGCTGCCTTTCAAAACTGTCAAATTATTGGAAAAATGGCTTGAGAACCTTTGGAATAAGACTGCCATATGGACCTACAATATTACTTAGACAGAATACAGATGGATCTGATTTCCAGAGAAGAATGATGCGAGAAAGCACAAGGTGCTACTAAAATTGGTTGCCTCTACTCCCTTTATGTTACTCATACAAAACAGATTTTCAGTTTAAATCAGAGTAATGGAAATAAAAATACAGAGGAATGCAAAATGTGTTATTTGCGCAAATTCAAACTGGTTGTGAATTTTGAAGATAATTTGTTCCCAAGGTAAACAATTACTATGGAAAGAACCTGAATACTTCAGATTCTTAAAAATATCTTTACTGTGACAAGAATAGTCACACATAGCAATGCTATTTATTGCTTCTGAAAATATTAAATATATTAAAATATTTATTAAAAAATTATAAATAATAAAGATAAAAGTTTTATTTATATGCAGCTTCCCACAGATCTCATCTAAAAATCTGGCAATTAAGTAACTTTTTTAACACAAAAAAAGGAACCAGCTAGATGGTAATTTCAATTTTCTACATCTCATTCTTTCTGATCCAAGTAACTACTCCTGTGTTACAAAGAGCAGAATTAAAACTGTGTTAATTGATACCTGAGTATTTTGTATAAGGCACATATAGTCACTGTATTAACTAAAATGATGTCCAAATACCAAAAGTGCTGTAACAGTTGTCCACATACAATTCATACAGATTATTATTAGCAACATCAACCCTGTTGCAAGTTATAAAAAATGGTTATTCTCAATGAAAAAGTTCCTTTTATGGCATACTGCACCTTTAAGCATAACACCTTTTCACTCACAAACATTTCCAAATAGAATCGGGACTTAAGGAGACACCACAAACTTTTTAAATGACAGGAAAAGCGTAAACACTAATTTGTCACCCACTTTTCTTATGGCCTTTGTACTGTTGCGATTTAGCTTTTTTCTTCTGTTTTGATGAACTCGACTGGCTATCTCTTGATGCTGCAAAAAATTAAGAATTCAAAATTAAAGATCAGTATTTTGGAAAAACCACTTCAGAATACGTCAAAGCTGCTACACAGCTACAGAATTTCTCCTTGGTGACTGAATGAAGGCAGAATACCTTTATCGTGGGAACAGCCTCCCATTAAACTACGAACAGTAACTACTATTACCCTCCCATTAAACAACCAACAGTTCTCCAAATACAATTATCAGTTATTATCATATAGCTTGATCTGACAGGACAAGCCTTAATGTACTAAATCAAGTACAGCCTTCTCACATAAATACTTCTGCTCACGAATAGCTATGCACACGCTGAGTTCCATGAAATTCAGTATGCAAAGCATATATATTTGCAACCTTAAAGCAAGATATATATTCCCAGTGATATTATCCTGAACTGACGAGTAAGTAACAGGCTTTTTCCCTGGATCAAATAAGCATCTTCTGGCATTAAATATAGGAAGTAGTCACAGAAACACCCAGAAGTACTTTAAATGTCAAGGTGGAAGAGATTAGAACTACGTACTTCTAAGCATTAGCAAGAATTTGTTTTATTTTTGTAATACCAAATAATCCAACTAGAAAAGGATGAAGTTAGGAAAATCATCACCCACAACCAAGGACCAGTAAGCAACTGTTACATTATTTACAAAACAGGAACTTACACTGTGGTGCTGGAGGCTGTAGTTGATATCCAGTTAGCTGACACCATCCCACTGGATAGAGGTCTGGGGACTCGCAATCCACCCACTGATCATATTCATCTTCCCACCCATCAAAGTGTATCCTCAAAAGACGATGGATAATGCGAGTTACTGTGGCCACACATACCAGGCGAGGTTCCATCAGATCAACAGCCTCCAGTTTCATTCCAACATGAAACCCATGGTTTGGAACTTCCTGGAAAAGCAAACATCAGTAAACATGTTAATTAAGATGGTTTAAGCACAGTGTTGAAATGACTATTTCAGTGATCTTAATGAGGAAAATACCAAGTATTAGTTATGAAGTTTCATGTACCCCTGTGTTTGTTTAACATTTCAGAAGTATTGAAGCTTAATATACTCAAATGGTTCTTATTTCTCTAAGTCTCTTGTCTTAGCTTTTCAAAGTTGTATTTACTGAAATGGGTCAATCCCACGGACTATGGAGACAGAAATGGAAAGATAATACTAATTAGAGTTAAAATATACATGCATAATGTTTATTACCTTATTGAAGAGCTTCACAGGGGCTGCTATTGAGTCAGTTTCCCTGAGGTAGTCAAACCATTTAAAAGGGAGTTTTGCATAACCTGTGAATTTCAAACAACATTTTCATACATCAACTGCAAACTTCATGCATAAGAACACAACCAAAATAGTATATTGGCACTGTGTTATGGCTAAAAAGACAACAAAGAAGCAAAACATTAACATCAGAAACTTCCACTCTCTGAGCTTTGGACTAAGGGACAGGACAGTCATCTGGACATTGCCTATTTGCCACAAACAAGATGAATGAACCTCTGGATAATATAGAAAGTGTCATTTAATGTTAAGATTAATCATTCATACTTGAAGCTTTCTGTCCACGTAGATCCTGGATCTCTACAAAGCCCCACACAAATGACCCAGAACAGATCAATGTAAATAAGCACATCCAGTATCTTTCCTGTGGGGAAAGAGCTCCACTATTGAAACACTTGAATTGTTAGGAACGGAGTGGTAAGAACAAGCATGGATATTTTAAAACTTAAATAAGGCTAAAAATACGAATCAGATGGAAAATTACAGGATTTCCCCCCCCCCCCAATCTTAAAAGCTATTATAAAGGGAAGAGAATAATCTCTCAAATGTATTTAACTTTTGTGCATCTACTGAACATGCATAAAACATGCAGGACTATTTTTTAGTTTGGGCAACTTCTACAACTGCTTAAACCAGTAATTCTCAAATTGTAGCTGGAGCAACAACAGCTTGAAAGATTCCTTTGCAGTAGTATGCAGCGATGGGGACATTCTGAAAAATATCGCAGTGTAGCAGGCATGGCATGGGGAGCTACGGGAAACAGCTAGATCTCACCTAAGTGGGGGTAGAGAGCTCCCGCTGAGCCATAGCTTAGCACCACAGGGCCATAACTCATAAGGCAGTTAACATTCAAGAATGGGATTACATTTTGGGCTGTGAAAGTGCCTAACCAGCTTCATCTTCCACTGATTTCAGCAAGAGACGAAGATGTTTGGAACAAATGAGCTTAAATAAGTTGCTGTGAAATCACTGGGCTTTAAGCTATCCACATTGCTAAATGCCATTTGGAAAAGAGTGTTCATGTTAGGTATGTAATATCTGCACGAACAGATGTAGCTGGATAGCTGACAATTAATAAGGGCAGTAACGTATCAGTTTTGCATATTAATGCTTTTCTTGTTAATGCACCGTTCCTCTGGCTAGACCAACATATTTGTATGTAAGTCCTTCGATTAACTTATCACACACACTAGACACATATGCATGTGGTCCTTGTTAGAGTAGTCAGAATTAAGGAACTGTGCATTTTCAAGCCCATAATTTGGAAAGCAAAATAGACCTCTTCTAAGAGCTAAGAAGCTTTGACTGCTTCGATCCTATTAAATATGTTAATATGCATTACATTCTGCATTTTACTCTTGTTAATTCCTCTTTCAAATGACTTTAGATTATTGCATGTGTGATTTACCATCGCCTCTCAGTGGATGAACAGGACTGTTACAGAAAACTGCAGTAAAAGGGAAAATATACATGTAGATAAAGAATAAGGTTGCCACAATACAAGAAAGCACAGAAGTATCATAAATACACTAACAACAAAATTCACATACTATCACGTAAGTAGTGTTTGAAGAGTAAAGAGGAAAGTTTTCATTACAGAAGGCAGGTCTTTTTCCTATTCTATATTGTCAATTTTATGTATGTATTTCTAGACTGATTGATATGTATTTATATGCATGCTTTTTCCTTCCAGAAAAAAAATTTCCATTGCAAGAAACTCTTCCACGACGTATTTTTGAGGGGTGATTACGCCCATGAATTTCTAGGCAATAAAGTCACTAAATGAGCTGACTGAAAAATAATCGTATATCTGTCCAACTGCACTTTCCACGTACTCAAAGATGACAGATTCATTAGCATGCAATAATGAAAATGATATGAAATTATTTTCTTCGTGTTGCATTACACTCTCTTTGTAGTTATTACCTAGAAAAATAATGCAATAAATACAAGTAGAAGCCTGCAAAAATGAGAATGGAGAAAAAAAATCCATAGAAAACCATTATTATCTGCTGTTACACAGCTAGTTACAATCCTCTCTATAAATTGCTAGACCAAGACAATAAAAAGGAAAAATGAAGGCAACAGTCTTCTGTAGGCATACGTGCTAGTGGACAGACAGCTTTTTCTCACAGAAGTGATTATACAGCATATAGCTCTACTTCCTCAAAGCTCAAGTTTGTGCATATTCTTCAAAATATTAACTGGTATTGGTGAATTAGCCTAAGTCTGAGATTCTTTACAACGTTTGTTAGCCCTTTTGGTGGCCAGGACTTCCCAAGCAATGACATATTCTGAACAGTCCTTTTAGTGACTAGCATACTTCCTATTCACTTAATGGATATACTATTCAACTAGTGGCTATCCTCAATTTCTGACTGCAAAAGCAAATTATTTTAGCCAGAGAATCAATCAGATGTTCAGTTTGACTGTTTCTAAATGAAGTTTGTTATCTCTGTTTTAGATTACTTTGAAGTTATGCTGTTGTATTTGTTTCAGACTTGAGAAAGTCCTAAAAAGTGACATGAATTTTGTAGACTGAGTTAAGAAACAAAGCATATGGCACATACAATATCACTGAAAAATATTCAAAATAAAATGTGGTCAGAATGCTATATGTACCTCTGGGTGGAGTTAGTTCAATCATGTTAATTTCACAGAAACCAACAGGGAAAATAGAAGGGGAAGTGGCATGGTAACAAAACCAATCAGACCCATCTGCTGCTTCTGAGCCATCAATCCCAATCATAAGATAGCCATCTGCTAAAACCTTTGTAAAGAAAAACAAAATTTTACATTAAATACCTTTAACTCTGTGATAAGGCTAGAAAGAAAGCATGCCATGTTTCAAAAAGAGTGAAAAGTAACTCAATAATAATGGAAGTACACTTAGAAGGACATTCAATTGTAACAAAAGAAAAAAACCCAAATCATACCTGTCTCCAAGACCATGTGTTCTATTGTCAAATGTACCTTTGCTAACTGCAAACTAGGAGATGAACATTTCCTTTTTCTGATCTCTAGTTTATTTCTCTTGTGAACTTAAGCTCTACTTCTAAAGCTTTATAATTCAGTGTACTCTTTAGGCTGCAAGGATATTCTGCACACCATTAGTAAGGAAAGACTCAAAATCATAACCACAGTCCACAAGGTTATGCAATTCTGCTAAGCTACTTTTTACATTTTCTTCATCTTTTAAAACAGATTTCACATGTATGGGATCTCTTTCAATGAAGCTAGGAAAAAAGTACATCCTTAAAATGCCTTCATAGACTTCTGCAAGTAAATAAGATGAGGTTTCTTTCTGAATAGTTGCAAAACATTTGGTATAATTACCAGAAGATTGTCCTGCAAATTAATCTCACAAACATATTATATTCTAATTAAAGGTAAGGATGCATTTCCAGAGATGAAAGTAATTTAAATAAAAAAAACAAAACAACAAAAAAACCGAACAACAACAACAACCTTACATGAGTATATTCTTTTTCATAGCAGTTGTATATAAACAATTAATGGACATATTCCATAAACATTCACTGTGTGAATGAACTTTTTTTTTGTTTTGAGCTTTTTGTTTCAAACCTGAATAAAGGTGAGTAAAAAAAGGACTCCTGTCTACCTTCCCAAAATACACATTTGTTTTCTTACCTTTCTAATAGTGGCCACACATATTGCCGAGAGGTTTAAGGGGTCTATAGCTTCCAATTTCATTCCTTCTTTAAACCATTCTCCAGCTGCGTCAACCTCTTTTACCTAAAGAATCACGTAACAGCATCAGAAGCTAAGAATCTAATAAGCCTGGAACAAAATATAACTCCATACCATCAAAGTAGCAGATTGAAATACCTGTTCTATGATCTCTGCTTATGTCAAGGAGGCAAAATTAGGTATGTATTTGAATTAAAAAAAAAAAAAAAAAAGCTTGTGCTGGGCCTATTTCCAGGACTGAAGTAGAGTTTCAGGTCTGTTTTACATGGCCCAGGAACTAAAGGTCCTCAATCAACTCTGAGGAAACAGTGTCCTTGCTAGCAAACTCACCTTCATAAATAAATGTGGGGGTGCATCAAAGTGTCCATCCTGTTTCTTTGTAATATCTACAAGGCATAATAATACATATTATTCAGAAGTTTTGTTAATACAGTAGATATTATGTTTTTCTGAATATGCTAACTAGTAGAACACAATCATTGGTGTGGGAGGCCCATGGTTCATAATAAGGCTACCTGAAAAATCTGGAGGACATAGTCCATCTATTTTCCTTATTGACTTTGATCTGAAATACCTCTATAAGCATTTATGAAAAAAAAAAAAAAATCCAGTATTTACAAGACCACTTGATTATATCACAAATTGATACAAATATACATAGAAGCTTTTGCAAAAAAATTGGCAAATAAAATCCTTGCATTATGTTATGACAGAAAATTGTATTTATGCCTTTTTTATATAATTACACATAATCACTTTAAATACATACATATAGCTGCGTTTGCCAGCTCTTAAATACTACTTTCCAAGGGGAATCCCTGGAACTCTGTTAGAGGCATTACTGCTGGGAAGTAGCGCTGTTCCTGATTTCTCTTAACTACTCTTATTTACAAATGGTTTTAGTGAAAGTTGAAGCGTTAGGAAAATGAAAGGTTTTCCTGAAGGCATGCCTTGTGGAATGTTTTACAGAAATCTGTTTCTGACAACACACACAAACTCAATGGAGCACAGAAATATTAAAAAAAAAACCAAACAAAAACCAACAACAACAAAAAACAACCCAAAAAACGCACCCAGACTTTTTTATTTAGAAATCAAATATTTCATACTACAAGGATTTTTGTATTTTAGATAACAAGGATATTAACTGTGTACCATCTATTAGACTGGCACTACATCTTCCCTGCCCAGCTCCTAATGCCCTCTAGAATATATAAATCTTGCAATGTAAAAATACTAGATAATAGTCCTTAAACTTGCAAGTAAAAAAAAATTCAGTATCTAATAAGATACTTGTCCACGTTGTATTGTACAAAGAGACAAACAAGCAGAGACAAAGAGTTTGTGGAGCAGGACTGTGTAATTCCAGGTTTCAGCATGAAAAATTATGTTTACCATGCTTGAATATTGCACTTCACAGTTTTGCTGCCTAGACTGTTAACCACTGTTTATCATTGAATCTTTCTAGATATTGACATGCTACAAATCAACTGAAATTTTCTTTTCCAATGCTACAAAATACACTAATTAAACTGAAACTTTTGAACATGATACAATTGGTAAAACCCCCAGACCATGTTACATACTACATAATTTTTTAAAGATCATTATTCAGACTAGTTTTATTAACTGTATAAAGTGATAGTACTGCTTAAGTCAGACTTCTCCAAGCCAATACTGCCCACAAGACATCTCTAAACCACAAGCAGCTTACCAGATCTTTTGAATCTGTGTCCTATACTTCGAGACCAACCAATATGATGAATGAGTGGACTGTACATATGGCACCAGAAGTCATCAGTTTTGTCTTCGCTTTCTTCATACACCAATCTTAACCGTCCCCCAATGACGCTTTCTACAACCGCTACCCTTGTTCGACAAAGGTGCGTTTTGTCAACAACTTCTACTCTCATGGAAGTTTTGAATGGGTACTGCATACTCTCAGACACCTTAAAGTAAGAGGAAAAAACCAATTCTATAAGAATATACTTTTTTTTTTCCTTAGTCATCTGTCTTCTGCTATTAAAGTGCAGTATCACTGCACTTCTCACTTAAGTACTTGTTTATCAACCTGCAAAAATGACACAAATGATTTCTCTTATATTTCACTGTACACTGGGAAGAATGAAGCAATTCAGAAAACTAAGTAGAATAGATCCTACAATGCCTTAATTGTATCAAGTATAGCCCCTAATACAATTCTCACATAGGTTAAAGGAATGTTCCAATGACTTAAAGAAAGCTTGTTCAGTTGTTAACAATGGATAAAGTTTACTGAAGAAACAATTTTAACTAAAAAAAAAAAAGACAACACTTTTTTTTTTTTTTTGCTTTGTCATCCACTCAAACATAGCACTTTATTTTAATCCTATTTTTACTTTATTATAAAAGGCATGGAAAACAAACCTTCAACATAATTAAAGCTGGTGACTCACAAACATATTTCTTTACAATATACCAAAAAGAAAGGAACAGAATGGAAATAGATGTCAATCAGCCTTGTGACAATACATTCTGTTTAAAACTGAGTATCTGTCACTTGCCATTTCCATTATGAACTCCCCCAAAGCATTGAGACCTTGCCAATTTAATTTGGCTTCCAACTGAGCCAATTTTTAAATAGAAATGAACAACTGCAGAAAGGGTTTTTTTTGTTTTCTTCTCAATATTAGATGCAGTGTAAGACAACAATACAATAAGTCTCCTATTCCTACTGAAAGCTATGTACCATCTCACAATAATAGTAAACTTATAGAACACTATACAGGCAGCTACCACACTTAAAGACGTGACTTAAAGACAGCAAAAAACCTCATCCAGAGCAGATGAAAAATATTAACATTCAAAAGTATGTACTTTATTGCATCTAGATATGTGCTATATTAACAAATATTCAGTTTCTTGAAATAGTGCATGATAAAAATCATTCCCAAATTAGAAAAATAAGTTTTAATTTTTCTTACATATCACAGGGTAGCTTATTAAGACTTTTTTTTTTTTTTTCCTTTTTTAATTGGGGTATTTTAAAATTAAAAGAGACTAACCAGTTTTTAAAGAAAATTACTTCCTGCTAGAAGAAACAGTTTTCCAAATACATGCTGACAAGTGTGGACATAAATGGAGAATAGAGATTTCAAGGAAAACTGTATTTAATGGAAGAGACTACTGTATCACCTTCACTATAAAAGGAGCTAATGTGCCATTGTAAAATACTTCAGTTCTTCACATTGTGCTGCAATTTCGTTTATAGTACATCATTGATATTGCATCAGCCTTACCTTCTGAGAAAAGTCAGGAGGAAGTGTTTTGGCACCAGTAAGTCGTTTCACTAGAAAAGCTTTCCAGTTTGTGTATTTGTGTTGGATGGCTGTTGCAAATGAAGGGGAAAAAATAAGCCACTGATTTTTAATTGTGTCCATTAGAGACAATATTAGAGTCTGGAATATGTAAAGAAGAAATCCCAGATGACTGTTAAAAAGCTTGGATGACAATAATGACAAAAACCTCTTTAGAGAATGAATGCTACCCGAGATTAAGTTTATGGGTATGTCAGGGCAAAGAATTTAATCACAAAATATAAATAAAATCAGTGTATGTTCACATCACTGATTAGCTAACCGCTTCCACCTTGATCTTAAAAACCTTTAAGTCGCATCAGATGGGCTACTCCAAGAAACACCTTCAGCATCAGTCAAGTCCCTATTTTTCCAAAAGTTGAAATGATTTATTCATAACAGTTGAAAGAGTTGCTATGGTGAAGAAAAAACAACTTTGATATCTGAACCATGAGCAAATTTAGTTTAATAAAGAAAGACTTTTATATCAATCAGTAAAGCTACTATTTACATACTTCGAGGAGGGACTAGGGGCTTCCCACTGGTTGCACACCAACCAACTGGGTGGATGTCAGACCCACAAACGTTGCACCAGAAGTCAAGACTTGAATCATTTTCAAAGCCTTCATATCGTAGCAGAGCATTGTAGCCTGAAAGAAAGCAGTCCCATTTAAAAGAGACAAAATTTAAACAAGATTAAAGATCTATTAATATTTCTCTACCTATCATAATGTATATTACACTGGATTTTCTAGACTAGAACTTTTTATATAACATTATTCTGAGGGCACACTGCTGCTTGTTATTAATGCACAGAATGGATTACTTTGATAAATGTGCATGTGCTATCATGTAAGTCAAATTTTAATTAAAATTATTGAACTAGAAACCTTTACAAATTACATGTAATAGGACAAAATTAATTAATTACCCACAGTATCTGTTTTTTCTTATCTTAGATACGTGACCTTGAATTTTTAACTTTTAACAAAGAAAATGATCCGTATAACGAGGCTTACTTGCTAACTATTACACAATTTCCTATGTCCTCATTCATTCTGCACTGCTCTTACTGTACTCTTCAGCAATATAAGAAACCCAGGCATTCTCAGGCTTCACTGTAAAACAGCATAACAGAGCGACAGAGCTAACACATATAACCTACTGACACAGCTCTGACAACCTAACCAGCATTGACATTCTACTAACCAGGTGACCACTGACTAAATTCTTAGCTCCCTTCACATCGTTGTTTTGATTACTTTAATAATTTCAACTAAACTATATTCACCTGCTAATTTTACAATTCCAGCTATCCAGAAGACTTTGGTAGGTAGGCTGCAGTCGGTGTTTGGAACCTCCACTCGCACTCCTTCTGAGATGTCACCCCAGCATGTCCCCATAGGTGCCTATCATTTCAGGGGGAAAAAGTCACCAGTTCACCACATGAAAGTTGTTTGTTTTGGTTGGTTGGTTTTGGTTTTTTTTGTTACATTCATGTTTTACAAGCAACTTGGAGACAAAAAAAAAAATCAATATACAGGATAAGACATAAGCGTATGTTTAGAAAACATTCATTCTATGAAAACCTAGTTTGGTTTTGATTCGAACCTTATGTGTAGTATTGTAATTGTATACTATTATTACTGTGTATTTTCTGCAAAAAAAACTCCACAGGATTCCAAAGTTTAAAAATCTGTAAAGCACAAGCACAAACTGCATATACTTACAGGTCAGTTTTTATTTTACTATGTTGTATCTAGGTGCATGCTGCCGATTTTAGTGAGAATGGTGTAATTCCTCTGTAATGTTACTTGCAAGAAAATTATGGTACTTTAAATTCATAACTGTATGACAGACATCAAAATCTTCACATTCTGTAAATCAGAAACAGTCCTGAAAAAATGCCTAAAAATTATTTCTTGCATCTATTCTGACAGTTTATTATGGTGGGGTTTATCACCCGCTGGTTCACATCCCTTCAGAGGAACAGGCTTTCATATCACCTACAAGCGATCACTCCATTGAGCATACAAAAAGAATAGCAGGCTAAGTGGCACCTTTTTAACATATGCCAATTGGCAATGTACAGCTAGATTCCTCACACACTGTCCCGAAAGCTTAGACTAATGTGTTAATAATAAGAAGAAATACAAGCTTGATGAACTATTAAGGATTTGGGGAAACTGGAAATAAAAATTACATTTTGTTGAACAGAGCATCATGAAAAGGCAGTCAAAGATGATATCGA
This sequence comes from Aramus guarauna, assembly GCA_013400195.1. Taxonomy (NCBI): domain Eukaryota; kingdom Metazoa; phylum Chordata; class Aves; order Gruiformes; family Aramidae; genus Aramus; species Aramus guarauna. The sequence continues at coordinate 1,737,283 of VXBL01009512.1, forward strand.
GAGCTATCAGAAATGCACAGTGCTGAAGAATCTAAAACCACAGAAGTTACTCAACTGAAGTTATATTGGTAACAAAACAGAAAGTGACTCACTCTACATTAAACTAGAGACCACCAACAAGGGAAAGATTCAGATTTGGTGTGTTTTAGAACACTAGTCATATCAATTCTAAGGTGTTCTGAAAAAAATTACTACCCAGGTATCACAGGGAGAATCAACGAGGTCCCCTGGTTCTGCACCACAGTGGGCAGACAAGATCCTAAGGCTGCGTCTCATTTACAAAGCTCTTTGCAAACACAAAGAACTTAACAGCTCAGTGGGAATAGCCTCCAACTTCATAGAATTTTGGCTGACAGCCACAAGTGAATAAAGTCAGATTAATCCTGAACGACTGGAAATCACAATACTGGAATTTTGCTGGCAATTGGCGATAGCCAACTAGCCGAAGAAAAAGCCACACTTTTCTTAAAAGGGGATATCTTTTAGTAGAAATATTTCAGGCTAGGCATGCAAAACTTAAAACTTGTTTTAACTATTAAAGGAAAAATAAGTTATTGCAAGAATGCCAGTTTCTCAGTCTGGTCTCTTCATGTTCTGCTATGTCCCATCTACACCAGTCTAGACTGCAGAGCTCTTTTCTGCCATCTGGCAGACAGAGAGAAAAAACCAACTTGAAAGATGATGGCTTATTTTCACACACAAAATATGCAGATACAGCTTCTTAATCAAGTCCTATTACATATTCACTATCATATCTAAATTAACATGTGTAGTTTTTTGAATTGGGGAATTAAACTTTTCAAACTGCATATTTTAGTAAATCTTGTTGCCTTGTATAGAAATACAGATGAGGCCAAACAATCAAAAATAGCAGTGCTTAATAATTTCATAATCCAGCTGCACTTAACTGAAATATATTTTACTGCCTGCTCATCTATTCAGTTGATTCAGAGAGAAAAGTATATCAAAACACTTCTCCTCACATCAAGCAGTAATGAAAATATCACAATTTTTTATTTCTAGAACGTGGATTGGTATAGAGGGAAATAGCAGAAAGTTAAATTTGTCCTTGTCTGTGAAAATAGTGGTTCTGCTAGTTCTCCTACACCAATCCATATGGCTCACTCTTTAGAAGGAAGCCATCCTGTGTAGCATCACTACTGAAATGCCAGATAACATTTCTGTCCTGAAGGAATGGCTTACAGTATATACCTGGTATACTGCCCCATCTTTTCCTTTTTCACTCATTAGGAATATTCTTAAGGGAGGAAGACTGGATAAACCAGGGCTATGACAGCCATCTTCCTTCATGTCTTCTCTGTCTTCATCTGATTAATCAATCAATGTTTGCACAGTGCTTTGAAAAACTCACAAAGCACTACGTAAGTGTTAAGTCTTATTCATGTGCTGGCTGGAAGGATAACTCTGAAGTCTGGATTGGCATAGTGCGAACTAGCAGAACCATAATTTACAGGTAAGAACAAATTTACCTTTCAGACTCATGACGAAGAGATCCACTTCATGTCACTCCCAAACAAGGGAAGATCTGGTTCATCGCTTCCTGCTCCGAGAGATGACTTGGGAGGGTTTATCTGTGAACAGCAGCTGCCTTCTCTGCAAGGTAAGTTGCAATCAGGAAGGTCCAGTTTGAGAGGAGCGCCTAAAGGCTAAATATCCCCACATGCCTCCCTGAATAAAGATCTCGTGGGTTAAATAATTGGCTTCTGAAAGCTTTGGGGGGCACCGACATTGCCATGATTTCAGACTTCAACCAGGATTTTCATGGCAAAGTGATGCTACCAATTCCTGAAGCATAAGGATACTATGCTGATACCTTGTGTGTGAACAGAACCCCCACAAAAAGTAAAGCCAGAGAAGACAATGTGCAAAATGGTGTAAAATAGAAAGTTCAAGGCAAAGCACTGCCACCTAGTGTAAAATCCTGGAAATGCTCCCTTAAACGATTTATTTATTTAGCAAATAAAAACCCACAAAAGAATGAAAATATTTCAGCTCAGAATAAAATTCACCTGGAAGAAAGACTAAAAAAGTCTTAACTTTAGAAATTGTGCATCTTACTAGCAACAGAGTGGAAAAGAATAATCACTATTAATTGTGCATCAAGTTGTACATTAAGCAGTACTGATGAGCAACTCAAAAGCACTGTATTTGCTTTCATTTCTATGAATGATTTGAGCTAAAAAAACAAATATAGAAAGTAAATACTGTTTAGAAGAAAAATAAATTGGAATGCAGGTTAGCAATGAGCACACTGTATGTTACTAAGCTATAATGCAATATCAAGAATATTAAATTAGGGGTTTCCTCCTTGCATCAGCTACAGCTATGTGTCTGATTAATGCCATTTGGCAAAAACCAAGCTGCAAGGTGCTCAAACTGTAATTCTGGCTTGTCACAGGCTTCCTATATGACACAAACCACAGCAGCTTCTCTACTTCAGTTTACCGAACTATAAAGTGGGCATAGTTGTACTATGAGTGTGTGTACTAGTGAGTATCCTTAGTGTTACTCAACACTGAAGTCTGGAATGAAGGTAACAGGGAAGTACAAAAGCAACATCAAAAGACTTTGAAATTAATTCTTCTCATACAGAGAAAGAGAGAATTTCAAGATTCAAATGCTTTAATTCTAAACTGTAACTGTTTTAAATTGAAGAGGAAATAACTGCCCAGGCAAAAAAACTGATCTGGAAATATTACATCAGATCTGAAATAGTGAAGTATGACAAGTTATTAAAAAAATAATCAATAAGCCAAGTCCCACATCTTATAATTCCCTTAAGTTTTCTTTAATATTGATCCCAACCTTCCCTATATCCATACAGATATATCCAGTAGAAAAATATATGTATTTTATCTAACAACAAATTTAAGGGTAGATATGCCATAATTTTACTGTCAATTCAAAGCTTTTGTTTTGAACAGAATAAGCTGTATATAATCAATCTCACGGACACACACAAAACATGCATGGAATCTGTAATATAGATGGTAAACAAACATCAATGAATACAAACTTTTACGAATCAAAGCAATATAGTACACAGGAAATGTAAATAATCTTTCCAAACAGACAGAAAGAATATTGGGGGTTTTATTTATCAACAGAGAGTGGGGGAGAGAGAGAGAGAAGGATCTAACAAGAGACTACTAATGCGTTTTCAGATTCTGCCTGGTTTAAATAATATATTTTCCAAAGAAATAATTACAGTAAAACTAAATACAAATCACACCCTTGTAACACCAACTCATGTCCACCAGAAGCCAAAATCTCCAAAGGAGACTGCAGGAATTGCATTTTACTTGTATAAAAAAGGAAAATGGGGACAGAAAAGAAACATTCAGGCTTAGTAGCACTGTTGCCACCTAGTGAAAATTTTCAAGGTAAAATGCAAACGTTAGTATTGTATCAGTTCACATTATTGGTGTACCATTCAATGTAATGCATGAAGCAGTAAGCAAGGAAGATTACTCCTTTTAATATGAATATTAGTGCATAATTTACAAGTGACCTAACTACTGTAGCTGTATCCTAATTAAAGGTGCCATACATCATGAAGCATTTGTTGTTACAATAGCACAGCCTACATTATCAAACAATGACTTTTGATATGAACTTCTGAAATTATTTATTATAGCATGCACGTAACCGTGAGAGCAAAGTGCAAACACGCTTACTTAAGCACGTGGAATTTGATACAAATTCATGAAGCTATACTAATGGCAGGCTCTGTTCTGGGCAATAGTTAAGGCCTCTACGCATAAAGGGTGCTATTCAGAAAGTGCCAACTGCCAAGAGCCCTCAACTCCTACTGATTTATGAGTTGACAGGGCTCAGCATGAATTCCAGAACTGAACAGAAAATATCTCTCTTCTCTCTTATGGAGAACTTCCACAAAACAAAATGTTTGTTTTGATTGCAATTTTCATCTGATAATTTTGAGCAAAATGAAACTTTTGTAAGAAGATGGAACACCACAATTTACCAAATAAAAATAAAAAAGTATGCTGAGAAAACACTTTCTGTCAAAGTTTTTACTTAAGAGACAGAAAGTACTGACAATATTTTAAACAAGATCTAATAGCTGGAATTCAACAGACACATTAAAGATAGATGCTGCTAAATATTCTCCTTATCCCCTAATTACATTCTGTAATGACTGAGGACTTTGTTTGGAATTTTTGTAATACAAAGAAAACCAACCTCTTTAATTTCAGATTTATAAAAAGCCTTCATTTTCCTCTATTTCTACACTACCTGGCAGCACAACTGACAGGGAGAAACTGACTAAAAACTAAAATAAATAAATAGATAAATAAATAAAAATCCCAAATTCAAATATGTAACCAAAAGATCAGTTCAACATAATGGAGCAACCCTGACTCATTCTAAAAAGCCTTTTGTAACTTTTTGCAATATTGCATGACCTGGTTGGTTTGATACTCTGTAGTGGATTCGATGATTTTGCATCCCGAATGTGAGAAAAATAGCTTCACAAGTATTTAAGAGTCTCCTCTTACTTTTTTTCTTTGTTTACGAGAGCATGTATCATGAGAGTAACTGACCGTGTTCAGAATGGTTTTAAAGGACAAAAAACCAAACATACCTATCTAAAAAGCAGTCATATTAACACAGTTTACAATATAAGTTTCATAGCCAAAGGCCATGAAACATACTTGAATATCAATTTTTTGCAAAAATTAATTCAAGAATTAACATGGACTCTCTCTCTCTCTCACGCACACACAAAGTATAGTACATATTGAAAAATACTTACGTGTTTAAAACAGGTAACAGGAGCTGCTGTAAAGCTATTGCTATTGATGTAGTTACCCCAGCTGAAACCTTCCACAGGGACAGCTGCTAAGAGAAAGTTATTTTATTTAGGAAGCTGCTAATGAGCCACAAATCTTGTACTACCAAGAATTTGTTTCAGGTCCATTTATATGCCATTACCTGCTTTAGTCTTTGCCTGGTTTTGTAAAGTTGCTTGGTACTGAGCATATGCTGCTAATTTAGCCACTAAGGGTTGTTTTTGTAGAACTTTAGCCTTCTTTGTTGGAGGTTTACCCTAAAGGAAAAAAAAAAGCTAAGTAAATAAAGTCTTTCCAAACCCCCATCACCAAATTTCTATAGGTCTGTCGCCTCCCTCTGATGCATTTAACTAAAATCAGTTGACTTCTATTCCATGTTGTTCTAAGTATCACAAAACTACATGTAATATTAAATAAATTTAAAAACCAGTAGCAAAGAATGTCCAAAAGATTACTTTTGTACTAGTAATTCCAACTTGAACAGCTTTATAGATTCATTGTTCTTTACCTGAAAAAAAGATATCTTTCAAAAGCAGGTAAAAAGGAAGAACTTTAAATTTATACCAATGCAATTTTATGGCTTTTGTTGCAATGAGTTTGAGGCAGGATATAACAATACTTCCTGACATTTCTATCTCTTTTATTGAATGTTACTAATATATTTTCATGATTATTTGATTTATATTTTAAGTGAACAGACCAAAACCCATTTTGCAGATCTATATAGTTAAGAAAACGCTCAAAACCAAAACACAACAATGCTAAATAAACCTTTATACTCTCTAAAGCCAGAAATACTTTCTTGGGTGCCAGAAGTATAGAATTTCAAGTCACTACATATGTAGACTGAAGATTTTTCCTGATCTTTTTGTTGCAGGAGGGACACTGCAGCAAAAATTAAATAAGGAGTCAGTATTCTCTGCAATTTGCTCTGCTGAGCAAAGTAATTTGTTCATGACTGATAGAGTTTTGAGTTTTGGCTTACAAAATAAATCGTGAAAATTTTAACATGTTAAGAAACTTATCTTAAAATGTCATGCAAGTTTTACAGATGTACATGTTTTACAAACTCAGACTATAATAAGTATATAAAGAAAATGGTGTCTGTACCGCTACCTGAAGTCTGGCCAGAATGCTGGCCTTCTTGGAGTTCGATGAATAGCTTCTAGAGCATGACACACTGCAGAAGCGTTTTGTTTTAGAGTAAAAAGCATCACGGACACCAACCATTCCACACATCTCGCATGTAGCTAATCAGGAGAGAAAAAGCCAAGGGTTAAGAGTGTAATACAGATCTCAGTAAAAATGCAGAACAAAGATGACATAAGGAAGGTCCTGTAGGTGGCACCACCAAACAGATTCTAAAAGGGTTTGCCCCTAAAGAGAATTGCACAGAGTAACAACTTAAAAAAACACCACCACCACAAACATCAGTGAAACACTAACAACCTCAAGTTCATTGGTAAAAGGGTGCCTCCTTTCTTTCCGGTCCCTATTAATTTTACCACTGGTAGAAGTGAATGATCCAGCTAATTCAGCTAAAGCCGATTTCTGTGTTTTCACAGTTCTCAAGGAAATGTCTGCTTTGAATCTGGGCCTGCCAATCTTGATTTCCTCTAAATATTTAATACTTCCGACCTGAAATAAAACCTGATCTCTCTCTTGAACCATAAATTAGTATACCCAAAGTACCCTAGCCCACAAGTATTCTCTTCTAGCTTCAGAGGCTGACAGCATCACCCACTGAGTTGTTCTATGATGAATAAGAGTTTGTGACCAACTTATGCCAATGAGGCAATACCAAGATTCTGCCCACAGAGCACTCATCACTAATTATTTTGGCTAAAATATTTTTTCCCCAATGATAAAAGCAATCTTCCCTTTTCTTATTTTTTCCAGTATACACTTGCTTACAGCTAGTGAGTAGCTAAGAGGTATACACTGACAGACTTTATACAGTAACAGTAATTAAGTTTGCCAACTATGGGAAGAAATATATTTTAATACATGTATATAGAACATAAAGGGCAGAGAGAATATATGCCTGAGCACAGAGAGTACACACCAACATTTTCATCAAAGCTCAAAGAATAGAAACAATGTACATGAGAACATATACATACATGTGCATACATACACAACACACATTTGATGGGAATGCAGATGTTCCTGTACTATTTCTTTCCTGACAGCAGGATTCAAAATCTGTCTTATTTCAGTTTAGCAAAAACCAAACAATTGTCCCCTCCCAAAACAAACCAACCCCAACCCTTCAGCTTTTTTGGTCCATTTTCAATCAGGACCAACATTTGGGATTGGACTTTCACAACTCATAGCACAGGCTGAAAAACATAAATATCAAACTTTCTGTACCCATGGCAGCACATACTTACCCATGCCAGATTTGCCATCTGGATAAGTATAGACCTGTCCATTGTTCTTTATAATTGGGAGACTGGACGGCAAAGGAGCAACCTCCTCTTCACTCTCATCTGAACTGGAGCTGCTGCTGGTGTCCTCACTACAACTATCATAACCGTCAAACATCCCGAACGAATCACGTCTTTTCCTTTCTGCTCGTGAAGTATGTTCTGTCTAAAAATTAAAACAAAAAACAAAACCACACAAACAAAAACCAAAAAAGACACCCCTACAACAAAAACCCCAAAGAATAGCAGAACGTTCTGAATGCAAGTATTTCAAAGTCAAGCTTAAAAAGTTCCAAAGGTCAAAGTCAGCCTTCAGAAGTAGATATACTAACAAACTGCTCTATCAGCACAGAGATATGAGCCACATATTACCAATTAAATTAGTATTAGTAGAGTGCAAATCAGCCAATTTTTGGTATTGTGATATACAGGATAAAAAAAAAAAATCTATCTCACGATCCACTGAGAATACACAGTAGCAGTCCATACATTTCTCTTCCTTGGTATCTTCAGAGTTCATTAATCCTGATGTGCTGAATAATGACAGCCACACAGATCTTACATGCAAATGAGCACATTCCAGATGGCTGCAGCCAATTTCACTAAAATTAATTCATTTGAGAAAGCTGGGCAGAGAAAAGACAGTTCAACCAAGGGGAGCACTTACTCCACAGGAACAGAAATGAGAGTCTATCTCTGCTCTCATTGGCTTCTGGGGTTCTCGATAAATCAGTCAGCTTCCCTATGATTCAGTTTCTCACGTGTGAAACAGGAATACCTCCCTACCTCACAGGGATGTTCTGGGGACTAATACATTAACAATTATGAAGAGCTCAGTTACTATGGCAATAAGGTCTGTATAAATGCTAAAAGATAGAAAGGTGACTAATTTGCCACTGTCATATATGAAAACTTGTTACATAATAGAGTTTTCCTATAACTAAAAAAATCTGAGGTCAAATAAAACATACAATTTTGAAGAATGTATAACAGATAAACAATTTCCAGCAAAGACATTAAAGAAGTATAAACAATAGATTAACTGATGTATTTTTTTTTCTGAGGCACATCCAACATATGCATTTTAATACAGTGACAATTTTCACTTTATTAATAATCTTACACAGCTCTACGGAAACAAGGCAACTGCTATGTGAGCTGCTCTCATTAAGCTTAAAAAAAAATAAATTTCAAAGTACTTCCACTATCTTTAAGAGTATCTACTAAGTTTAAGAGGAAATAAAGAGTTAAAGAGAAGACAAAAATTCTACAACACAGCACAAGTTAGGAGAATGAAGCACAGCCAAGAAAATAGAAAAAAAAACATTAAGAAAGGCTTTGCCTCTACTTCCTTTTCCAACAGCTAATTTTATTTAAAAGTCATTATAGACAGAAAAATAATAATATATGATTGGACTTTTCCTTCTTAAAGCTATGAATTGAAATGCAATTTAAGATTTCATCACACTAATTCCCCAAATCCCTTTCCTAGAGAGTATATGCCTGAACATCTTCATTGTTGGATCTCACCCGAGCCTTTTCCTGCCATGCTATCTCTTTATTGTAATATTCTCTATTCTCCTTTGCAATCTGACTAAATCCTATTATGGAAGGATTTCCTTATAGTTAAAGAGGAAAACTGATTTCCACACTGACCCAATCCTAACATCCAATTAAAAGAAAAAAAAAACAAACAAAAAACCGAACAAAAACCAGTAAGCACAAAAGGTTATGCAATAAGATAAACAAATTTAAAACACTTAAAGCAGCTCTGAAACAAAACAACCAAAAAAAAAATCAGTGTAATGTTCATTACACACACATTCCTCAGCCAACTATTCAAAATTATATTAAAACAAATCAAAACTTAGGATAGAGCATGACTTGACATCTCCTGGAGGGAATCGACATCTGCCTGAGGTAGCTAGGGTAACAGTCGCGATCGTTTAGAGGAAACACTGCGCGGTGGCAGAACCCCACCTAGTCCTGACCTGACCTGGTAACAAGTCCTACCTGTACACCATTACTGATGCTATGAGCCAGCAGATGCCGGATCAGTTAGTTGTTTGTGTGTGCACGTGTGCGTAGATTAAGGCAGAAGTTGAGCACAACGTTGCCATGGATACCGTGTTCCGCGAACAGTGCCAGTAATTTACAGATCAGAACATGAAGACTAGTCATCTTCCTCGAGATTTCATGAACTCCTTAACGTCTCACAATATTTAACTTTCCCTGACCACAGCCTCCGCTAAGAAACAAAACACAATACCATATTAACCATTCACAACAGTAACACCAGAACACCGTGATGCCTTCTAGTATTACAGATAGATATTAGCGGTGTTTCAGAGCCCACACGCAGGATCTCCTTCCTCATTCACTCATCCTCCCTAAGTCAGCTGATCCAGTTTCACTAAGAGATTAGGGCCTCATCCCACATAAAGGAGGACTTCAACCCCTCAGCGGAGGCTGCAGTACAAGGCAGTCTTGGGACATTCCTTTTCCATTCCAGACTGGAGAACTCTGGACCCACACAGCAGCTCTGCTTTGCCCAGTTACTTGGCTGGCAGAGATGTGAAATGCTGTACCAGCAGCGGAAGAGAAGCACAGCCCATTCCCAGTCCCTCCAACTCCCCATGCTACCGTAGAGAAACTCCACAGCCAGCTCCTGGTTTTCAGCTGGGATAGACTTAATATTCACAAGAAGCTGGGAGGAGACACAGCCAAGACAGCTGACACAAACTGGCCAAAGGGATATTGCATACCATATGACATCATGTTCCAGATGTAAGGGAGGAGGAGAAGGGGTCGCTGCTTGAGGACAGGCTGGGCATCAGGCTCCACGGGTGAGCAAATTGCATTGCGTATCACCCACTTTGTATATTCTTTTGTAACTGTTGTTGTTGTTATTTTCCTCTTCCTTTGTGGTCTCAGTAAACTGTCCTTATCCCAACCCACAAGTTTTACCTTCTTCTCCCAATTCTCCTCCCACCCTGACCCTGCCAGTGTTTAGCTGCCGGCTGTGGCTAAACCACATGCCAGCACTGCTCCTGCTGCAAGGGAAGGTGAAAGAAGAAACGGGAAGTCGGAGGCAAGACGAAGGACCAGTGGCACAGAAGGGAAGACAGTCTGCTCCGAGCGAGTTGAAGCATGAAGATTACAATTGTAGATACCACAGCAGCACAGTTGGATCTTTTTTTTTGTTCTTCTTTTGCATCATGTATATTTAGAACTTCAATATTACTGCCAAGCCCTCTTTGCCAAAATATCCAGAGATGAGAAAGATATCATTTTCACTTTCTGTATGGAAAGTTGGGCCCTCTACTAAGAAAATCATTCTTCAGCATTATACGAGTTCCTAAGCAGCAATCATCAAGTTTGTTGACTTTAACTACACTGTCAAAACAAGTCTTATATATTACCTTTCCCTTTACTTTATACTGGGCCAAATCGCCCCAGTTCAAGTTATGAATGATTCACAACAGCAGCTTTTCTTTTTTATAAAACATTTTTATCCAAGCTTTTGCCAGAAGATGACTATGCCAGGTAATTTATATAGGACATTCTTAATGTTATAATTATCTGGATCATAATTCTGGGGAAATTATTCAAAACATGTTTTTTGAGACCTGAAAAAGGTACGGTCCTGCAACAAAAAAAACACGAAGCACTTTGTGCATAGAAGTAGGTGGAGGTTAGGGAAGATGATATGCAAATACTTATGCTGGAATTTTGCTAGAGGAGACCAAAACATTTCTATTTTGATAATAAACACCACTAAGGTTCTTTTTAATCCATGCTGAAACACAACATTTGTAGAAAGAAGCAAACAACACATGGAATCTCCAATAACACTTCCTGCAGAACTTAGAGGTCTTGTTCTTTTGCAAACTCCATCTATCATGTGAAACAGAAAAAAGTTGGGGTACAACTCTGAACTCAAAGACAACCTTACAAAAAGGACAATTAAAAATGCCTCAAACAGAACCATAACTGGGAAAAAAACAGCTGCTTCAGTAACAGCAGCAGCCTGCAAGGGTTCTTGCAAGTGAGGAGCAGCAGTGTGCCTTATCAGCTGACTAGCAGTATCTCATCTGACAGAGGTGCACCTGACCATGGTACCTACAGGACCTCTACGAACAGAAGCCTCCAAGAACAGCTTATTACCTTGCAAGGTGTTCCCGCTGAATTTTGAGACACTGTCTATGAGAATGCAGTCCTTTGTTAACTAACAGTAGTAGCAACCTGATCTAACAATTACAGCCACAGTAAGATCAATCCACGTTTCACAATATAGGCATACAAGGCAAAAATTGTTTCCTACTCTTAGAAGCTGGATTCAGCACTAAAAAAATCATGCAGAGGAGGCTGTCTTTTCCTCCAAACTGAACCCTATTACTTCTTTGCCTTCTAACTAATGAGGGAATAGCATCCTGCTTATCTGCAAAACATGATTTGAGCAGGAGTCTGGCTTACTATAAAACGTAGAACCTTAAGCAGTAGCTTAAGTAGCTCCACCACTAAGAAAGTCTACTAGTACATTAAGCAGAAGCAACACACAAACAAAAGAACAGGACAAACTTTTAAGCATACTGGCTAAGGCTTATTTTCCTAACGAGATTACTGGTTCCTCAACAGGGAAGATTTTTAGACAGAGCAATACAAAGTCTAGGGTAAGCAGGACTGGCAAATAAGCCTGAACGACTATTTGCTTGGGGGTTTTCTTGCATACTTTTCTTTATTGAAGGGATGGGTGGAGAAAGGAACTCTTAAGAACTGCTTTCGTATTCTGCCCAACTTCCCATTTTCCTGTTCTTCCTCTCCTCCCTGTGAATACTTGGCAACAGTGAATTTTTAAGAAACACTCTTAATTAACCATTACACAAGGCAAACAGTAAGATAAGTAATATAACTAAGGAAACCAGTTTCCCTAAAAGCAGGAAGACAACTCTAAGCAAATATGAAAAATAACTAGTTTCTCACTCTCTTAACATAGTGCTATAAAAATACAGTTGAATTTGGTCAGCACATTATAGCATACATTCTCTGAGTGTAATAACTACTCTTTCAGCAGAAGAAGTTGGTCAAGGGTGAACAATGCACGACCAAAACACAAAATAAAACCATTTAATGTCAATTAGACACCACTTACTCAGGAAATTGCTTTAGTGTCTTGATGAAGATTATGCTCAAGTATTGACAAAATTTACAAGAAAGTGTTTTGAAGGTGAAAACTTGCTACAAAAAATACCCCATTATTAAGTAACCAAACTCCTTACCCCCAAGTAAGTGCATCCTGGACAAAGGGGGATGGTCCCAAAAGAGTCAAAGAAAGGTTTAAAACCACTCAAAATGGTTGTTGCTACTATTGAATCAATTTGGTGCTTGAATTCAGAAAGGCAGCGATTTAGAGCTTTGAGTACGAGAGCTGTAGCTTAACAAAGGCCTACCCGCACAGCGCCTATACAGATAGGCATCACTTTCTATATTCAGATCTAACCCCCAGAAACATGACAGAAGTATGGACAGATGGTATTTGAGGCCAAGGTCAACAATGAGGTCACCACAACCTTGAAGCCAAGGGTCTACGATAAGACACATTTACTTAAATCACATATCCTTAACAGATCATGCATTTCCCAGAGTCTGCTTCCAAGTTGGTATTAAATTTGATGCACAGCTTTTGTTTTCAGAAGTTCATTAATGTTCTGGGCTACAAGCTTAGTTTTAGCTCTGGACATTAGCATTAGGAAACAAGATGATGGAACTAATTTATTACAACTCTTCTGAATGTAAGCTGGCCAAAATAATTTGCTGTAGTAATACTAGCTTGCCCCCTGTGGAACTGAAGTCTAATTGTGCCTCATAGCATAACAAAAAAAAAAAAATTAAAACATGGTACCAATTTAAACAAATTTTCAGCTTTCATTAAAAACAAACAAAAAAACTCCCAAAGCTAAACATCTTGGGATTCCTGGAAATCAGAACCAACCAGATTTACTTTTTTTTTTATATAAGCAACTCACCTCTATCTGGAAATGTGCCTTCCACTCTTATTATAAGTAAAATCTCTGGTGGAAAATTACAGAAATGTTTTTTCCTGTCTCTTCATTTGCTATGTATGACAGCATTTTGTCTGAAGCCAGTTTCTGCTGTTTGCCAATGGTTTTGTCCATAGCCTCTTTCCCAGGGGGTTTCACACAAGAGGGGAGACTCTTTCATAAAAAAATATATCAAATTAGCAGGCAATTTTGGAGGGGGTGTGTGATGATTAATATGTGAAATATCTGAGTTTTGAAAAAAAAAAAAAAAAAAGAAAATCTCTTACAAACTCCATTATGTTTCTACAAAGCCCTTATAGGACTGTCTGGAAGAGGCAAATAATTCACTTTAAACACTGTGTTACCATTAAAAAAAAACCCAAAACAATTTAAATGTAAAAAAACCCAAAAAACAACACCAACCCAAAACCAAAGTCTTCAACACCTGAATTAATTCCATGTTCTCAGAGCCAGATTCAGCAAAATATCACACATGCCCAGAGTGTACCGACTTACCTGAGAAATGAAGGTATGCAGTAGTAGTTTGCAGAAGGTATCAAAAGCCTTGCAAAATTAAATCAAATTTTAGAAGGTAAGAGAAATGAAAGCCAACGAGAGGGAACTTTTGTACATATTTTCATTACTGCCACAGTCATCTAGCTCTTTAGGGAACCACAATAAAGAGAATTCTCACTTTCAGTCTACAAACCTTTTGCACATGCACAAGCCACCCTCCAGAACAACACCTAAACTCTTCTTGTGGCAGAAACAATAACTTCCACAGAGAGGAGACACCTCTGCTGTCTTTCCCTATAACTTACATTACACACTTCCTCAAAGTGATCCCTAGGCACAAGCTACGAGTAAAGACTACTAACCTACCAAGTGTGATCACTTTTTAAAAGGAATATATTGGTTTAGTTCTCATTTAGTGTTCCAGGTTAGACTCTCTCATAGACCTTTTATTCTATTCCTTACAAGTTGAAATCAGACTGTTACAAATGAATACAAAAAACAAGTAAGTAAATGCAGGTTCTCCAACTTGCAAAATAACCTTAATTTAAAATACAGAAGATTGCCCTGCAGCTTTCAGTTTTAACTGGGTTTAGATATGAAAATCACAAGGGCTGCCACCCACGTTTTAAATCGTTATTATAAAATTAATTACTTTTTCACATGCAGTAGTTTCTACCATAATCAGCATATGCTTTGCTGTAGGATTTTTTTTTTTTCTTCCCCAAAGCCACACTGGACAGAAATTGTTACACTTTAAAATATTTCCAGCAACAACCTGAAAGCGAAACTGGTTTCACGGGTTTACTGCTCCTTGCATTAAGAACAAAGTCACAATATTAACAGTCACAAAAATTATATGGAGGGAGGAACTGGATGCAGAGAATCCTTAACTTTTGAAGTGCTAACATTAAAGAATACTCTACAGCACTTAAAATGAACACGACTGGAAAACTGAACCTTAAAGGCTTCAGCTATAAGAGGAAGTTGCTGAAAAAGCAGCACTTCAGTGGACCACTGAGAAGCGTATCCGAGTACGCTTGCATCGCTCAGAACGACAGACTCTGAAAGTTTTCACTACCGACCCCGACTGCGGTCAGGAAAGCCAAGGGGAGGAAGGAAGAGACCCGAAGCCCAGCCCGGGAAGGCCGGGGCAGAGCGCAGCGCTCCCCCGCAGACGGGATCACAACAAAGGGGGAGCGGCCGCTCTCCGCCTCCACGTGCCCGCGGCTCCTCCGCGGGTGACAGGCGCTGCCGGCACCCACCCACGGCTCCCCACGGCTCCCACCGCGACACCCCGCCTGCCTCGGCCCCCCGGGGGGGTGGGGGGAGCTCCACCTCGGGCTGCCCCCACTCCGCGGGACGGCTCGGCTCCGCGGGGCTGCCCGCAATAAACTTTCCGCGACAGCACTCCGCAGAAAGCCGACCCGAAGCCAGCCCCGCTCCGCACTCTGCAGGAGGCCGGCACGGCGGAGCCCCCCGCCCCGGGCTGGCACCCCCACCCCCCGCAGNAAGAAACCCAACTCCCTGCGCCGGAATATCAACAACATTAACATAACGCCCCTGCGCATGCGCGGCGCCCGGCCCACCGCGCGCCCTCATTGGGCTCCCAGCTGTTTGGGGCTTCCTCGCTCGCCGTACCCCTTCTGGTAAAAACCATTCGGAAACGGGGGGGCTCAGCGGCAGGGCAGAGGTTAGGGAAAAGAAGCAGCCCCGCCGAGGCTCCTTTTGTTTTTCGGTGGATGACGGCAGGCGCGGGGAGGCCGCTGGGGCGCCGGTGAGGAGCGCTCGTTGTCACAGGGGCCGGGGGACCCCTCTGGGCGCGCAATGGAGCGGCCCAGCCGTGCGCCGCATCACATGGAACGCGGAGAGGGAGGAGAGGAAAGGAAGGCAAAGAAAGGAGATCACGTGACAGCTCCTTGGGGCCGGGGAATAGCCGAGTCATGTGGGCTGGGGAGGGGCAGCGGCGCCAGCCTATCACCTCGGGGGGGCGGGGCAAGAAAGGCGATATCAGGAGTCACGTGGACAGCGGCACGCGTTCCGCTTCCGGCGCGCGGCCGTCCCGTGAGGAGCGATGCAGCCCGCGGCGCCTCGCCCGGGCCCGGCGGTGGCCGGTACGCCGGCCCTGAGGAGACGGAAGAACGTGAAGAAGTTGGGGAAAACGAAGAAAATAGCGAAGCGGCTCCAGCCGTGCGCGGAGACGACTGAGCCTGCGGCGGCTGAGCAGCAGCGGCAGGCGGCGGAGGAGGCGGCTCGCCGCGCCCGGCACTTGAAGGCGCTTTCCCGTCCGTCGGGCGCCGAGCGGGAGCTGGAGGAGCTGGTGTTCGGCGACAGCCTCAACGCGGAGGAGGACGAGCTGCTGCAGTGCCTGGCCGGCTCCCAGCGGGTAGGGCTGTGGGCCCGGCGGGCGGCTCCTGCCCCGCGGCCTTTCCTGAGGGCCGAGCCCCGCCGGAGGGGAGCGCGGGGAGGCGGCGGTTTCCGCGGCCCCGAGCAGGGGCTGGTGCTTGCATCGGCTCCGCGCCCCCGCCTGATCCCCCCCCGCCGTGTCCGTCGTGTCCCTGGCTGGGTTAAAGCGGCCTGTTTGGTTGTTTTCAGCTGAAGGCTACAGAGAGGAAAAGTCTGCAGAGAGACTCCAGTAATTCGGAAGTAGAAAATGAAGCAAAAAGTAAATTCTTGTCAAAAAAGCCAGCCTGGGTGGATGAAGATGATGAAGCTGAGGAAAAGTAAGTTCAAGTTTGCAGGTAGGAATTACATGTCACGCTTAAGAGTGACTGTAAGTGGCTTCGGTTTCAGTAATCTTCGTGTTCTGTGTTTTTTTTTCCCTCCAGTGTTGATATGACCCATAGGTATAGGAGGGATTTCATGAAAAGTGATGCTGAGAAGATACTTACTCAGAAAAAGCTAAAAAGAAGACTCGAAGAACAGTGAGTTTCATTATTATTGTTGTGACTAACTTTATGATGAGATAAGATAAGATGCATTTATGTGGTTTTCAGATCTTTACCTCCCTGTATTCATGTGGCCTGTTCAAAACTATTACTTCTTACAGTATTTGCAGTATTTTTAAAACCAAAATAATATTAAGAAGAGTAAATAAAACGTGCATTAGCATTGTCTAGACTAATTTGCTTCATGCTTGTTTTAGTAGAGGTGCACAAACTAATTTGTCTTCTAGAGAGTTATACCAGAAACTTCTAATAGTGCTACATTGCTTCGTAAATGAAATGGTGGAAGATTCTTAGTATCATACTGTACTTAATGTGGTATGTAAGAATGAGCTGAGATGTGAATATAGTCGGATAGCAAACCAGATCTTTAGATGTGTTTGGGTTGTCTTGGTATTAGTGTGTATCACTCCAAAGAAGAGTGCTTTAATGTTTGGCACCAATTTTGCTTTAGTTTCGCGTTCAGGAAGTCAGCAAAACGCAGAAAGCTGAGTGAAATTTTCAAAAAAATTCATAGTGTTCTAAGTGCAAGTAATATTGCAAAATTGTAACTGTATGTCTTGTAAAGTACTTAACGAATAGAAGGAAATTAATTTCTAAAAAAAGTTTGGTTGGTTGTTTTTCCTCCTCCCCTCTCCCTCTTCTCTTGCTAGGTTTCAGCGAGCTATGGGAGGAGTTCCTGCCTGGGCTGAGTTAGGAAACAGGAAGAAATCCAAAAGGACTGCAAGTGATAGTAAATAAATCCATTGCTATTATAACAAGCATTTCTGTGTTTCCCTATTCAGCTGCTTAAAAATAGTTATTGTTTGTTTTCTCAGTTTCCGTAGTGTGATAATATGTTGGATAAGTCAGCTTTATTCCTTCAGTGTGCTTTGATTTAATTTGTTTCTCTAAGGAATTTGTGGGTTTTCATGTGGGAATGTTTGTGGAATTAACCTTTTCAATGTGCTTTGTTTTAATTAGGTGACAGTGATGAAGATGATGATCTGCTATGCAGGACTGGCAATTTCATATCAAACTCAGAGTCCCTGCCAAGAGGTATTTTGAAGGTAAAAGCAAGTGTTGTCTTTCCACCTCAGTGTGACCCATATGCCCACTTTGACTTCTTTGTTCTATTTGGGCAGTAAAATTAGTGATCATATGAATTTCTTCTTTGTTTCTGTAACTGGAGTCTCTTAAAGAGTGAACAGTTGGACAAATTGGATAGTTCACATCGTGAAAGCATGAAAAAATAAGTTGAGATGTATTTTTTAACAGAAGAATTATTTTATGTACTCTAAAGTAGCATCTTGTAGTAGGATTTTCACTTCTGCATAGGAAGGGTGGGATTCTCCCACAACTTTGAGGCTACTGAAATGGTCCTTGAAAAGTGACAGCCTTAAGTGAGTGTTTCTTACACTCTGTCCTCTATAGCTATTTCAGGTAAGTCAGAATCCAACTAGCTTTATGTAGACTGTTAATTTCAAAATCAGTAGAAAGGCTAGTTAGTTTATCTTATATCTACACTGCTGCACTGAAGCAACTTACCAAACTTACTGTGTGTATGTTCTGCTTACATCATGCTGTCTAAAAGTTCATCATAGAGTTTGAGATCTTGCTCTTGCAGAATAAAGAGCTATTAAACTGGCTGTTCATCAGCATAAGTAATAATATAGAAGTTGTATTTTTCTTTTTAACTGCTTGATCTGTGTTCTAGTTGAGCACCTGCTTACCTGCGAATCAGGAACGTTTTGCTAATGGAAAACTTGTAACTGTGCAGTTTCATCCATCTGCTCAAGTAGTCATGACTGCTGGACATGATCGATCTGTGTCACTCTTTCAGGTGAAGAATTTCAAGCTATACTATGTAAATGGCCTGTAATGTGGACTCTTTTTTTTTTTTATACGTATACCTAAGATAGCATGGAACGATAGAATTTTTCTCTCTTCCTGTGATGGTGGGCTCACAGGGAGTGTAATGTTTGTGGTTACAATGGAACTTGCTTGGTTAAAGGTATCTTGTTGGAAGAAATTTCCATCTGTAACTTCATACCAATGACTTGCAGAGTATGGGCAAACTTTGTTGTATCAGGTTTTAGTTGAAGTTTTTTTTTTAAAAAGTTTGGTTTTAAGGTTTGCAGAGATGAGGACTAAATATTTTTAAGTTGTTTGTAAAGCCTGTAGTGTGAGGAGGAGTCCACTTTCATTTAAAAATCTAATAACGTTGAGAAAGCATTTTGGGGGTGGAGAGACCGTACTGCAGCAGGGAGCTACTCAACCTTGCCCTGCTCCTCTGAAAACTAAAGATCAAAACTCTATTTAGGAACTTTCAGCGTGGCCCAGTATCAGTGAAGTGGTCAAAGATGAATTTGACACTCCCACAGGACTGCAGGGAAGAACAATATGAAGCAAACCTTTCCACTTAGAAAAGCGGAATAGAAGTGATTATTTGAACAAAGTATGGGCAAGACAGCAGAAGAGTGAGAGAGGTGTGAAGTATATCCAGGAGGGCTGGGAGTGCTTGATATATAGGGTGAGAAGACAAAAGCCAGGCTATTTGTAGATTGGGAAGACAGGAAGAGATTAATGCATCAAACTGGTGTACCTCTTACTGCTAGGTACTGGCTAGTTGAGGTGAATTTTCTACGTAAAAGTATTTGGTATGTTCCTTAATATGATGATCTGGTTTCTTTTTTGAAGGTTGATGGTATAAGGAATCCAAGGATACAGAGCATCTATTTAGAGAGTTTTCCAATCTATAAGGCTTGTTTCAGTGTTGATGGAGAACAAGTTATAGCCACTGGCACTCACCACAAAATGTTCTTTGTGTATGACATGATGAATGGAAGTATTATTCCTATGGAGAAAGTAAGAGGTATGTTTTACAGTACTTTAAGTGTCTGGGCATGGTTGAAGCTGTCCCAAAT
Organism: Aramus guarauna; assembly: GCA_013400195.1. Classification (NCBI taxonomy): domain Eukaryota; kingdom Metazoa; phylum Chordata; class Aves; order Gruiformes; family Aramidae; genus Aramus; species Aramus guarauna. Next base: position 1,756,952 of record VXBL01009512.1, read on the forward strand.
ACAGATGACATACGAATTTGCTTTAAAAGGAAATGCAGGGAATTGCTGGATGAACTATTTTCAACTTTTCAGGGATCTTTACTCAAGTACCTGTAGCTTTAGTTTGGGATATTAAAAGTTAATTGTCACACATAAACAAGGTTGAATTGTAGTTGAGTTGTAGCTTTACTATGACAGTGTATTACAGAAATGAAAAGCTGAAGTGGGAGTCAGGTCTTACCTATATTCATTATACCTCTGAATGTTGAGGAAAAAGAAAAAATTATGCCAATTTGAAGTTCTGAATCTCTTTCTAAAGGTGTGGAGGAAAGATTTCTCAGAGACTTCGAAATCTCTCCAGATGGATCGTTTATGCTTGTAACTGGAACTTCAGGTTACCTTTACTTGTTGTCAATGAAGGTAATTTCTCTTCATGTAGCTTCAGTTTCTTGGTACCTTTTATATTGTTTAAATATAATGTTTATATTTAATCTGAAAAGCAATCTAGCTTTCAGGTGAAACCAAGGTATGATGCATACAGTGAGAGCCTTAAAAAATGAGCTGCTGAATCAACTAATGGTAGCTTTAGAAGATTATTTTGGGGTGACTGAGAATTTTTTTCTGACTATGCAGTTCTCTTTGGGACTGTTTTGGCTAAGGCCAGAGTTTCATGGGTTCTTAAGCTGTCACTGGAAAAAGTTTTATGTCGGTGTTGTATTTCAGTTGATTGCATGAATGCTGTGCTGGCAAAAGGAATGGCCTCAGCATGGAAACTGGCATCTGGGGGCGGAAGAAATATAGGACTGCTTTTTTTGGGAACAGCGCTAGTGCATGCTGGTGTACCGTGTTCATGAATCATGCCATCTACTGTGATTCATATTGCATATAGAATTTTTTCAGTTAAATTTTAAGAAGTCGTGTGATGGCAGCTGGATTTGTTTTAAACTTTCATGAGGAAAAATACTTTTTAAAGAAAGTTCAGTTCCATTATATAATGAAGGCCCTTCAGTGAGGGAGCAAATGCATGTTTATTGAACTAACTGTGGTTGTGCAATAATAAATTGATTGTGGACTCATGAGCATCAGCTTGTGCTCTGGTCTGCGGGTACTGAAAATGTTGATGCTCCAGATTTTTATGGGACAGGAGTATGGAAACAACTTTCCTAAAGATTTTTGGCAGAATCATTATCACCATTTTTGTTCTTCGTCCTATAGACAAAGGAACTGATTAGCACTATGAAGGTAAATGGAAGATGTACTGCATCTGCTTTCACTCCAGACAGCAGTAAAATATATAGCTATTCAAGTAAGTAGTCTCTCTAACAGCACTGATTGTGCTATTTAAATTGCATAAGTTTTTATAAATCATTTATTGTTTTACTGGCATCAAGTCTGTTAATTATTTTTGTGTCTGGCCTAAAAATACAACCAAGTGACCATTCATTAAAGAACGGAGTTAACCATTTTAGTATGCCTTTAGTGCTGTTTTTTTTTTAAATACCCTGTATTTGATAGTTGTAAAAATGAGCTAATAGTTGTCATCTAATGACATTTATTTTACCAAAATAGACAAGCAATGTATTCTGTATATATGGCTTCTATAATCTTCTACTTTATTCTGCATCCAGAGGAAGGCGAAGTTTTCATTTGGGATGTAAGAAGCAGAAAGTGTCTACACAAATTTGAAGATGAAGGTTCTTTGGAAGGAAAGTGCATTGCTGTTTCAAAAAATAACCAGTATGTGGCATGTGGGTAAGTGACTTGGATTTCACAACTTTTTCCTATCTCATTTTGAAAGCTCTTCAGTAAACTTATTGGTGTCTGGTGAGAGTGTAGGAACATGGAATAAGTCTGGTTTTAATAAGGTTAGAGTAGATGTGAATAAATGAATATTGCCTGTTTTATGAGAATAGTTTAATTTGTCCTATGTCTATGTAAAATACCATAACATGCTTTATACCAGTATCACTCCTAATGTATTACTGTTGCCATATATGGGTTTAGCAGTTAATTTTGAGATGATACTGACTGAAATCACAAATTGTATAGTACAAATGTCAATTCAGGGTCTTCTCTCTTTTCTAGTTCTCTTGCCTATACTCCTAATTTCGCTCTTGCAAGATACATGTTAGCATTTGAAAAGATGCCTCAGCTCAAAGCCACAAACTTGAAAGTGTTTCTCCAAGTATACTTGCTGAGATGCAACTTCAGCTACCGTATTCAATTCTTTTAAATGAGACTAGCAAATACTTAAGTACAGTATGCATTTTCTTAGCCCACTGTAGAAGAGGATTTTTAAGTGGACTTACTCTAAAGGGTATTAAAAAAAATAAAAACCCCTTGAAACTATTTCAGAATCTTTTGATACCAAGCTCTTGTTGCTTTCGATTCATTCTATGTAAGAGATGGGCTTATGAGGGCTCTCCACAGTTAAGTGTGTCTCTCTTTAAATAAATAAAAAAACTCCCACCAAACCCCTCCACTAAATATTGTTACAGACTCCAAAGCAAAATAAAGCTCCAAACAAAATATTGTTACAAACTCCAGTAAATAATCGGAATTTTCATTTTTAGTTGAATGGTGGCTATAGCCAACAAGGTAATATGTACTGTAAATGCTACTTCTTGGTACAGTCTTTAATTTCTTTTTTTAGGTCAGCTTCTGGAGTCGTAAATTTATATACTACTGATGTCTGTCTCAAAGAAAACCGTCCTAAACCAGTGAAAGCCATAATGAACCTAGTTACATCTGCTACATGTGTGACCTTCAATCCCACCACAGAAATTTTGGCAGTGGCTTCCCGTGAAACTGATGAGGCTGTCAAATTGGTATGTTCAGCTTCTTTACTGCAAGCTTTTTTTGTATCTTCATCAAAAATGTTCCTGGTGACATCGTAAAACTGATATTGAGCAGATAGGTATACTGCAAAATTTGCTAGACTGAGATGATCAGGACATGTACAGGATACTGTACATCTATAAGGATTTTTTTTTTTCTCTTCAGGGAAGTTGTTCTAAAAATAACATCTTATGGTCTAGTTTACCTTTTGGTTTTCCCTTTTAAAAATGCCCTTATTTCAGTGCTGTAAATATAACTTGGCAACAAATACGATTTTTTCAGCAGCTGTTGACTGTAATGGTCTTACTATGTGGTGCTTTCCTAGCTCATTCAAAATCTTGGAGCCTTGTCAGAATTCTGGCCAATGTCAGAACTATTGAATTAATCTGAGGGTTTGGAAGCCTATTTTTACTTGCTTAGATGTAATTACTTAAAAATAAATGAATTCAAATAACTGGTTTCATAGTGTGTTCCCTGTTTCTCCAGTAGAACCCTTATATATAGAGTGCTGTAGGATCGGAGTAGAACTGAACATTTGAACTTAATGTTGACCTTCAATTTTAAATTTGTACTTTAATTTGAATTCTAGTGGCTTTTTCCTAATGATTATAACTAATGACCTATTTCTCAACAGGTACACATTCCCTCATATACTGTTTTCTCAAACTTCCCAGTGTTCAGAAGAAAACAGATTTATCTTGCTCAATCTATGGACTTTTCTCCCAGAAGTGGTTTTTTCTCTGTAGCAAATAACAAAGGCAAAGCTTTGTTATTTAGGTATGTATTAAGTTAGGTTTATTAATCCTAGATAATATGTTTGTATTCAGTGAGATGGGACAGATGACTGGTAAATTACAAGGTTTGACTTTGTGGTCTGAATTTCGCCTGATGACTTAACTGAATGCGGAGCTGGCTTTCCCTTCTGGAGAATGAGTGTTGTTTATTGTTTGATTATAAAATATGCATTGCTGCAGGCATCCCTGTCAAAACTGTCATTGTCCTTTTCTGAAATAACTAGAATGTAAAAAGCCAGATGCTCTCTCCATTAAAAAAAAAAAGTAGTTCAGAGGATTAAAAGATGATCTGTGTTAACATCCGTATCTGGCATGGGTTTGCTCCAGTTGTAAAGGCAGGGCGAGTAGCATCATTGGAGGGAGGGTGACTGAATACTGGCACAGGTTGCTCAGAGAGATTGTGGAGCCTCCCTCCTTGGAGATACTCAAAAGCCACCTGGACATGGTCCAGGGCAGCTGTCTCTGGGTGGCCCTGCTCTGGGCAGGGTGTTGGACCAGGTGACCCCAGAGGTCCCTACCAGCCCCAGCCATGCTGTGATCGGTGCTCCAGCTTGGTGAGGTTTCAAGGCTTGCCACACATGCTGGCTAGTGCATGTGGCAAGACGTCGTGGTTTATTAGGAGGGCATAGGAATAGGTGTATTCTCTTGGCAGCTTACTGTTACATTCTGAAATAGTAGTTTGGAAGTCGAAGTCAGTGGCTGATGTCTGACAGCATAAGCTTAACTTTAGCCTTTTTCTGAAAAAGGATAAGTAGTTTTTTTCTGCTGGTGTGGTCAGGGGTAAGGAGTGGGAACGTTTCTTTAGCAAAGTAACTTTATGTGATGCTTGAAAAAAAATTGTATTTTCAATGTGAGATTTTAGTATTCTACAAAGTCTGATAGGGAGCATTTACAAAAAGACTCCTAGACAAGTCTAAAAACATGAATAAGTCTTGTGATTTGTCCTTTATTTGAATGTGAACTGCATATTGTAATGGCACTTCCAAGTAAGTCTAGCACGTGGATGATTGCTATCTTTTGCTGCACCTATGTTTCGGATTAGCTAAGAATACTCCAAGTGACACTGCTGAATAGTTGTTGCTTTTTTGTGTTGTTCACTCAAGTTACTGAAAAGTTTTGTACCTGTGTCAACTTTTTTTTTCTTCAGGCTGAAACATTATTCAGATTTTTAAAAGAAGATACAGGAGAGAATGGACCAGTAATCAAGGTAAAAGTAACACTAGAACTGTTGACAACGTTGTCTTGAGGAACCTTATTTTCATTTTGCTATCGCCACCTCTTTATAGATGGCAACAAATTCTTAATACTGTGTAATCAGAAACTGTTCTGTCTGGATCACTCATATAGTAAGTTCCATGTGATGGGCAAGTCAGGCTTGTCTTATCAGTCTTAGCTTTTCTAATAATACTCTTGCAGGGAGCTGTTAGTTCAACTAAACTGCTCAGTCCTGTTGACAACAGTTTAAAAAGCTGAATATATTTAAATCAAACTCTTAGGCAATGTGGTTAAAAACAGCTGTAGGCTGGCAGATACTTGGCTTGATCCTGTTATGAAGTCATGTAAGTGTGCCCACACAAGTCTGTGTAATTGCAAATTCAGATTACATAAGTTACTGAAATTTGAAGGGTAGCTTGTTTGCAGATACAATTTTATTGTGCACTTTAACCTCTTCTTGGGAAACTGGAAAGGCCTGTAGACTTGACAGTAATACAGTAGTTCTGTTTGACCGAAAATGCGTTAATGATTGGAAGGTAAACTCATTCAGACTGGAAGCAGGTATGTCTTCTGCATGTGAAGCTTGCATAAAAGTTTGTGATGGCTAAATGTTTGGAAGATACTAACAAAATTCTCTGTACTGATCTTTCCCCAGGTGTTGTAACCTGCAGATACAAGTACACTGACAAAATCAAACAAGTTTTTTTATTTTGTATGGAAATTCGAAAATACTAATACAACATCTGTGGTTTGGAATGTTGTTTCTTAATAAAATGTTTCCAGGCAAGTCGTTTCAACTTTTTCCAATGTTTTGTGTAAGCAAATGACTAAGTAGATTTTAAGCATTAGCATTCAAGATAATGTCTTCAAGAAATGCTTAAATGTCTTTAGTTATTATGAGCATATGAAGTATTCCAATGCTGAAACAGAAAATACTAGTTTTGTGTAAACTGCAAGCTCTGCTCCATGTATTTAGCTTGAGCTTTTCCATCAGCCAGGTTCATCTGAGGCTGGGTTGGAAACAGCATTTTGCTGACTGGAGAAGCAAGGTAACGTGAAACCCTGCTGATGGAGGTATGGTAGTTCAGCCCAACTTAATGGGCCAACTTAGAGATAGCCTAAACCAAAAAGAGAGAAACACCACTCTCAGTTGTGCTTATTGCCTCTTTTGTGTCACAAAAACAACTGTATGTAATGTGGGTTTAATTCTTAAGGAAGAATCTTTCTGCGGGTTTTTAAATCAATTGTGAAATTCTGATACCATTAGGGTCATCAAGCACGGACGGCTTTACAGCTGTTGTTGCTGATTTTTCATCTGATTCCAAATACGGCACCTCTGATCGCTTTGTTCCTGAAGTGTCCGCCTCTTTCTTTTTAAATACATGAACAAAAAGGTGACTAGGAATCTGCTACAATAAAAACACTGCTTTGGAAATAAATTGTGACCAATACTTCTGTCCACTTCACATGAGGGAGCTTTTTGGGCAGTAACATCAAGGACCACGGTGCTCCAGTAGTCAGTAGTGACATCATTAAGCCTTTAGTGAAAGCAGCGTTACAAAAAGGTACTCTGAGCATGTTGGTGTTTGGTCCTTGTTACTCCTCGAGGAGCACAGGGCTGCAACAACACTGTGCCACTGAACCCGGTGGGATAGTGTTGTTGCAATTTCTGTAACAGATTTTGTTTTTTACATGATTGGGTTGTTAGCCCAAAACAAAACCCCCAACCTGGAGGGCCAGGGTGCAACATTTTAGTCTGGCCCGACAAGGCATGCAAGCCACCACACCACGACAAGGTAAGTTGCACCAACTAGTGGTGGACTCTGAGCATGAGTAAAAGCTAATTCTAGAACACTGTAAAAATTTTTAAATACATGAGCCTATTGTTAAATTCTTGTTATACTGAATATGTGTTTTCTGAAGTAACGGGGTTTTAAAATGGCTTTGCCAGTGATTCATTGTAAGATGAGGATGTGATTTCACAATTTGGAGGAAAAGCAGAATATGCTCTGGAGGTGTTAAATTGACTACAGTGTTTAACCTTAGTGTGGTACTGAACCTAAACTAAAGACCCTAGTATGGAAGGGTAAAATTAAATTATAAGCTCACTTTAAGATGCTTGCTGTAGGATTCTTCTGTTACAAACAAATTAGATAAAATCTGGCTGGGACTGAGATTTTGATGAATTTCAGAAATGTAGATGCTGAAACTGGTTTATGGCTTCACTAGAGGGCGGCACCTAATCACTGGTTTGGAGACTTGACTGCTTCATGTTACTGAGCAGCCTGTCCTGTGGCAGCACTGCTGATGAGTGAGGTTTTGGTCGTGGTAATCAACAAAATTCGCCTTTTTTTAATCATTTCTGTATTTTACCATTAGGGAGGTTTAAGTAGTGTGACTTTATCCACAAAACTATTAAATCATTTTAAATGAAATACTTCTGAAAAGGTAGGTTCTAAAATACACTTTTTTACCAAATCTCTCTGAAGTAGCTGTGAAGTATTTTAATACCATTTAATCCGCTTGTCCTGAGCCTGTGCCCTTCTTTGCACAGTATGTGCTTCTCCACTTTACTCAAAAAAAAATAAAAAATCAATTCCAAATCCAGTGATTCAAAGCCATATAGCAAATCATTAGCACATCTAGAATTAGAACTTGAGAATTAACGGCTTCCTGGACTTGTTTAGTTAGCATAAACACAACAGTTTCTGACAATCTTCCTTGCCCGTTCTGGTTGTAAGAGGTCCAGATTGGATGGAGCAGGAGATCAAATGTGTTACAAGACGTACTGAGGTGCTGTGTACTCTTGTATCACTGCAAGTGACTTCAAATAGTGTCAGGAAGGAGAGATTAAGCATTTATTTTTGCAAATTCTATAATGTAAGTTGCAAATACTCTATACTGAGCTATGGGGTGCACAGCAGTACAAGAATGTTTCAGCTTTGTACTAAATACCTTAATTCTTGCTGTTGCATTTTTGCCTCCTGGAAAACATAAGTTACTGCCCCATCCAATGGGAAAAAGGGAAGGGTTTTGAGAAATAAAGGAAACCTCAAGGTGCTTGTTGCATTTCTTCATGGGTTTTGAGCAATGACACTTTCATGTACTAAACAGGCCTTGAAGGTTGGATGATGTATTGCAAGAAGTTGAAACTGTTACTTGTGTGTGTCCAGGAATATTTATTTGCAATGGGATGAATTACCATGAAGTATACATATTACTCCACTCTTATCCTGAAAAACTCAGGTCTTTGTCAGCTTGCCATGTGTTAAGAGTACTTAAGGTTCTGACCTATTTAAAATCTCTTTGTGTTTAATTCCTTTTTTCCCAGCATGGCATTTTTTTTTTTTCTGGCATTTCTAAGCTGAAGTTCTTTTAATGAATTATTTCTCTGCTTTTCCTCTTCTTCCATTCTCCTTGGTAAAATAAATTTTATTGATGTAGCCCATTAAATATTTATCACCACAGCCTTTCCCCTTCAGCCTGTGATCTTGTCCGATTTTGCAAGCTAAAGAGAACGAGTCTGGTTAGTGCTTAGAAAGGAAACCTTCAAGAAAAAAAACCCAACCGACTAGATGTTAGAGGAACACTGGTTATTTAGAAGATTGAGTTTGCTAAGTCTGTCTTGAATCTGCTTGACCCTGCTTCTGTTTGGGAGCTGTGTTTGTGGTGCAGGTGGTTTAGCAAATTAAAGGACTGAATGATTTTTTTTTTTTTCCCTCCTGTGTCTCATTCAATATCCAGGATTGCTGCTCTCAAAATTATTTGGAAAGTTACGGTTCTGTAAATCTCTTCCATGTGGAACTATTTCAACTGCTACATGATTTTTTTCCCAAACACTTGCTGAACAGACAGCAAATTAGATTCTCTGGTTTGGATGTAGTGCTGAACCCATCTAGTGGATATGGCAGTCATAGCACACCTTGAAATGAAGCTGCTTTCTTGCCTAAGGATGTTTCTTGAAGCATTTGAATGCCTCTGGTCATCCTCTAAATCCCTTTTTTTTTGCTGTGATTTGTAAGATCTAGGGGAAGGATACAGAGCTTTTCAGCAGGGTGTCTGAAGTAAGTCTGTACAGGATACAGTCCTCAGTTACTGCTGTCCAGTACCTGCAGGCGCCTAGCTGGTATCCATACACTGCACCACCACTTACTCTTGCCCCGAATCCTGCTGTATTTATGCTGCATTTCCTTTTGGATCACTAGCAGCAGCAATGTGCTGGGCAGTTAATGACACATTACTATCACTATTTGGATTTCTTCTGTTGAAACTATGGAACAAAGATTGGTTGTTTTTTCTGAAACAAAACATCTCTTGGGTACCCAGATGTTTTTGTCCCATGTTAGTGTCACGGTGAGATGGCAATACAGCCTAAGCCAATTTGGGACACTTCCATTGAGGCAGTCTGCACCTGTGTATTTTCTTCCAGTGATTAAAACTATGCAAGTTATAAAGTCTTACTAAATTATTTTGAGTCCCCTTAACCTGAATGAAACCTTTTAAGCTGATCAAACACTTTGAAATGGCTGCAATATGATTTGGTATTCATAACAGATACTGCAAAATATGCCTGAGATCTCAGTCTTCATACTGTTATATTTTGCACATAAGATTGCCTGCCATCTGAGACTTCCATTTTGTCTGTGCAATATTGAATGTTTTATTATGCTTAAACAGATGGGAGGAAGAGTTGAAGCAGAGAGGAGTTTGGAAATGTGATGTGGGAGCCCTTACTCATCATCGCTACCCATTGCTGCTATTCTGCCTTGTCAGATCAGGGATCTGTATTTATCATGGGTTTAGCATGTATTTTCAGTCAGTTTCTACTGAATTGAGACTGACTTAAGAAATTAAGCCTAGCACAATGTTTTTAACAGATATACATGGCTAGGAACTGGGGGGAGTTGAACTTCAATTTAGGATCTTTGAAGATACATCCATTTTTATGAAGACTGAGTAACTTCTGTCTGCAAATCTTGATGCAGTGTAGGGTTTAGCTAAGGAGCTGTATTACATGCTTAAACATAAGGGATCTTTAAGCTTTGTTCTAAGCTTTGGATGCAGATTTCTAAGTTCCTGGAAGAGAAAAGGTGTTTTGTGTACTTACAATTCAAAGATAATTGTTGAAAAACTTGTGTAGTCACTCACTCACCCTCAGCATTCTGCTGTTCATGAGATTGTTTCAGTTACTTGGTGAAAAACTATTTGCCCTGATAGTGGGAGGAATTGCATTAAGAATGAGATAATTAAGCCATGGCGTTTTTTTTTCTGTAGCTTCTCCAATGAATGCATTGCAGCAGCAACAGCTTGTTCTGAGCCTCACTGCACTCCATAGCTGCATTGTCTGTCCTTGGAGAATGTTGCCCTTCATTTGTACAAATGTGTTACACAACTGCGATCACAGCCATGCTTATGTGTGCTCCAACAGACCTCAGTGCATTGGGGAGATCATGCAAACTGCCTTTTGCTGCACACAGGGATTAGATTCTGGAGATAACAGCTCAGCTTGCTGAAGTTTCTTCAGGGATTGGGAGGTATGAACTAGATTACAGAAGAAAAAATTGTGTCCTGTTGATCTCTAACACTTCGCACTGATTCCTTGTGTGAACTCTGCAGGGTGTTGAATTTGTACTGCTAAGTCATTCTTAATAAAATACAGGTCTCTTATGCTGTGGGACAATTGTTACCAGGCTGTCCTAGCTGCAGTATGCTTCAGTTTGATAAGGGTGAGCTAGAGGGAGGATCACTATACTGTGAGATGAAGCGATCGTAGTTTGGAAATGAATGGAAAGGTCTTTGATAATAGGAAATTCAAGGTTATATTTAATTGAGGACACCCAAGAAGTGGTTGGGTAAATGTAATAGGAAAATGACATGGGATTCATGAATAAGAGACAAATTTGTGTAAGTTAATTTTGTATGTAACAAAGCCATTATTGCTTGTAAAAATATTTTTATTAACACAAACTAGTCTTTCATCTGCAGAAGTTTATCTAGCAGAGTCAGGGCCCCAAGCTGCTTGTAATAACTACAGAGGAATTCACGCACTGTCAGTTCCTCAGACCACTTTGTGCTGGAGTATTTCAGCTATGTGTTATACCATGTACTGAGATGAAGCTATAGAATAAAGTGATGTCTACCAATAAAGATAAATTACTGTAAAAGATTGAGTGTTATGGACAGATAACTTGGCCAAAATTGAGCAAATCTCCAATTAAAGTTTTTTTTTTTCCTTGAAAAAAGAACACTTTGACTGAACAATGCTGATTTTCTATCCCTAAATTTGTCTTGACCTATTATAACTGGATGTAATGACTTATTCTAGCACAATTGTGGAAAAGAATAGAGGCTGTACTGGGGACCCCTCAAGTGTGCAGGTTTCAGTTACAGAAAAAGCTAAGATTGAATGCTGTTTCCAGTTGTGTGGAAAACCTTTTTTTTGTGACTCTCATTCCTGGTTTAAGTGACATCAGCCCTGATAGCAGATGGCTTACTCTAAAGGTACTGAGCAATTTAGTAATACACAGATTATAATGTAGTCAATCAAAATTTTTAAATTTTATGTCATTAAACTTCGCAAACAGACCTGTGTAACTTTGGGGTAAGTCTAAGCTGTTGGAGATTTGAAAGCCTTTTTGAAATTCCAGACTATAAATGATACCCTCCCCCATTGCAGGATGGGAGACTGTGTTTTATTTTCTTCTAGCTTTTGGAGAAATGCTGCAGCTTCACACTTACCTCTGAGGCATGTTGTGAAGCTGAATCTGCATTTCTAACATGGTGTTTGCATAAAGGCATGATAGGCACGGACCAGGAAAGGTGCACATTGCTATGGTCTGAAAAGAAATCAGTATTCTGCTTAAAACTCATCCTACTGTGCTTAATGTAATAGCAATTTGTAATTACTGCAGGTACAATGTCCACCTGATAGTCTTAAAGTGAAAGCACTCAGTATCTCACATCAGGGTCCTGGAGCCCAGCAGGGCAAAGTTGTGGAAAAGTGTTGATGCGTTCTCTGATGGTACTCATCGGTGTATGCGGCCCCATCCGTTGGAAGACTCAGAAGGGCTTTGTTAAGGCAAGGAATTGTACCTAGAAAGTGATATTAGGCTCCCCTCATGGTGAGGGGAAAGAGGTACAGAAGTGACCTGAATTACATGCTGAGTCAGAACTGGGAATTTCAGCTTGGTTTCTTGATTTCCTGTCACTTTATTTTAAACGCCAGCTGAGCTTGTCTCATTGAGGACTACGCCTTGTTCTGGTCTTGCATGCACACCTGCTATTTCCTTTTTTACTAGTTTGCAGTTCTTGAATGATACTTAAGGTGTTTCATTCATTCTGCAATCTGTTCTCCTTCCCCAAATACTTAAAAGTGACTCTGCTGATGAACATGGTATTTAGCTATGTGTGAAGAACACTGGTTCTGTGGGATCTGACATTCGTATCAATATTTCTAACTAATCTGTCAGCTTTGGCAGGTTTCTGCAAAGATACTTGTTTTACAAAAGTTCAGATTGTTGCAGAAAATTCAAGCTTGCACAAAAATCTGTAGGTTCCTCTGGCTCTTCTGGATACAGATGTAGATGCAATCCAGGAACACGGAGCGGGGTCCGGTGGGAAAAACAGATGCAATAAAATTGGCTATGGTCAGGGCCATGTAAAAATAACTACCTTTAATTTAAACTTACATAAATATCCTGCTCTCTGTGTGTCTAATAATGCTAGAGCTGCTTTTCCGCTGTGAATTTTGTTGAAGGTCCTAAATGCTTTCTAACCATCTGTCTTCATTCTGTATGAGAGACATTAAATAAAGCCTTTAAGAGAGATGGAATAAACTTCTTCCCAAATCTCCGAGAAGTAAATTTTTACACAAAGCCTGGAGGAGACTATCTTTTATATTAGCTGTCTGGTTTCTTGTCAATAAGTGAATTCCAGGAGTAGGTCTGATAATTAGGGGCTGTGACATACTTAACAGTAGAAAGATTACCCAGCAGTTAGCAAAAAGTCTCAAAGAAACTGTCCATGGGAGTTCTAATCTGCAATGATTTCTGCAGGCTCCGTTGGTGCGCTGCACAAGACTCAAATGACAAATTGAAAAAAAGTGTTCAGTAACATGCAGTCAGCATTGTATCTATTGCTAAAATAAATACTTAATGCTCTTTGGCTTATCTGAACTCAAGACGTCTCAGTAAGCAAACATCTCCCTACGATACACGGAGAAGCATGCGGGATGTTCAGTATACTCCTACCTCTATCCAGAAAGAAGCTGAGCTGCACCTCTGGAAACTGCATTTTTGGGACATACCTTTAAAATTAATCCAGCTATAGTAACTCATGGATTTGTTTGAGTGTATCCTCCAGCGACTCACATCTTCACCTCAGAGCAATTAAAACAGTGGAACAGAACTTCACTTGAATGCGTTTAATGCTTTGCTCCTGCCTTTCCCATATGCTGATTTCCCCCGGAGGGAGAAAATCTGAGTACCATGTAAGATTTTCCAAATAGAATAATAAACGAGTGGGTGTTTGAGCTCTGAAAGGATATGAATCTCTGAAGCCGGCTTAGCTGATTTGGTATTTTAGTTGCATAGAGTAAATCCAACATTTTCAGGTGTGTTTTCAGCTCAGAAACCTGTGTGTGCTTATGCAAAACATTGCCAAGAACAAATGAAGGTGAAGCACGTATGATAAATTAATGAACAGGTCAGGCATCTGGTATCCCCTTTCCCAGCTCTGGAAGATTTTACTAACTGTTAACTGCAGTAATTAACATGTTTCTGCTGAAGGGCTCTGGGAGAAGAGGAACCCTGGCCCCTCTGTGCCTGGCATGGGGCATGGCTGCCTGGCCAATGCTCCTCGCACAGCTCAGCAAGGACAAGCAGCCTTTGCTCTTCCATGAAAGAGCTTCTGTTACCCTGGTCAGGTGCAAGGGAATGTTATTTGGGTGCTTTTCTGTGCAAGGAGGCTCCAGAAGGGCTGGTAAAGGACTGGCGGGACCAGGGGAAGGTTAACACTCGGCCACTGATGCGTTGTACCTCAAGGCATAAGTTCAATGTGGGGAAGATGCTCAAGGGGAGGGGAAGCCTCATTGTTCTGCTGCTGCTTACAGGTTGTAAGATTTCCAGGCACGAGGTGTCTCTGGTAATCGGTATTTTAGCAGTGGCTAATGAGCGATAGAAAGCTGGTGTTACAGGCCTGGGATGGCTCTGGGTATAGCTCCAGCTTCCTACTTCGGTTAAAGCAGAGAGGCCTATGGCTGCTCTCGTCTGATGCTTGAGGGAGTCCCCAAAAAGTTGCTCTTCTGAGCTTTCCTGCCTTTCCCCCGATCTATCTGGGAACCTCTTCCTTGCTTTCAGGCAGACTCAGAGAAGACCCTAGAAAAAAGATTACAGCAAGTCTCTAGCTCAGCCCGCACTCTTAATCTAAAAATATGAGGCACATAATTGCTGTTAACACTCATAACAGTTTTAAGTCTGTGCAAAGTTAGCCGGTATTTTTAATGAGGCTACTTCACAGTTAGATTATGTTCCTGATGAAGTATGTCATTGCTTCATTAGTTTTCTCCCCTCATAGTTTTCCTGCATTTTGACAGCAAATGATCCTTTGCTCTCAAGGACGTAGCCAGAGCACACGTTTCTGTGAAGCACGTGGCGATCTCATTTACAGCTACGTTTTACTATGTCAGTGCTGTGCCACTTCCAGAGATCAGCGTAGTGACAAGGATTAGGGAAGAAAGCTTGCAAAAATTAAGTGTCTTGAGTAAATTTTTGTGGTAATGATTTTATATATGTATATATATATCATGGTGATAAAAGTGAAGAGATTGATATATTCCAGCTACTAATGTATACTTCATTAACTTTATTAGGAAAAATTACTTAAGACTTCATAAATATCAAATGCTACTCCCTGCACGGAGTGGTATCATAGCATTTATAAGCGTCATTAATTGCCGGAGTGTATGCTTGCACATGTGTGTTGTAGCAAAGCAAGATCACTCTAAAGAATGCAGATGTATATGTTTGTTTTCCATCAAACAACCTCACAAATGCATGAGAGTTTTAAAAGTGTTTCAAGGAGTTCTGCATTTCATTAATCATGTGTACTTCTGCCTTATTCTGAAGTGTTTTCCCAGCTGGGTATGTCAGGTGTTCCTGGATGGATGAAGGTTTATGGGGTCATGGGCTTAGATTGCAGAAACTCTTGATTTCTGAGATGCTGAGCAGCTGTGCTCTGGCTGGGGTCAGGAGGAGAAACTTCTTACGGAGGGCCCGGGGTTCGTTCCTTCTCTTCCTGCACTCACTGACTGGAGTGGTCATGGGGTTAAACGCTTCAGACCTACTTAATATCAATTATTCACCTCCCAGCTTTGAAAATGAAGCATAGGTTCAGCAAGCCCTTTCAAAAAGAGGAAAAAAACCTTCAAAATCACAAGGCTGGGTCTTGTTCCCACAGCATTCAGAAGGAGCAGGTACATATTTCTCCATTTAGACTACTTTTTAATTCCACCACTAGATTTTTTCACCATACCAGGCAAAATATTGTCTCTTACTTGTATTAAGAACTGCGACCACCCAAGGTGTTTCAGAAATGGCTACAGAAATGGATTTGTGCCCGGCGTGAGGACAGGTGGAACTTGTTACCGCTGGCAGGTACCAGGTTAAGTGGCCAAGCCTGTGGTGGGGCAGCAGGAACCTCCACTTGAGCAGGCTCAGACCAGACCTAGAGGTTCCTGCAAGGACAAATTCACCTCGGGTCAAGGTGCGGCTGGTTTTGGGAAGGCAGGTAAGTGTTTCCTTACAATCTAATGCTTTTCTGAATCCTTGTCCTAGAGGGCAAAGCTTTGCCTGTTGGTCCACTTAGGTAATGTGGACAAGTTGCTCTGGTGCAGCTTAGAGCTGTGGTTCCAGCTCTGACTAGTTGTTTCTCTACAAATTGTAGTTTTATTGTTTTGCTAGTAACTGAGTTCTGGAGAAGGGTGTTCCCAAGGGAGTTAAAAGGACTTTCCTGAAAGCACCAGGGACAGATCAGCAAATATGGTGAGCTGTCTGGAGCGTGGTGTTATTGTTAGCTGTGTCGCAGAAACTGTGTGCAGGGATGGATTGAAGCAGGATCCCTTTCCTAAGACCTCTGTTTGCATTCACAGATTTAGAACAGGAAAGCTGTGGGGATACAGGCTAAAAGGAATTACTGCCAGGACAGGAGACTACTTATCTGTTTCTTGGTCTTTTCCCTAATTCCCAGCTCCTCAGTGGTGGTTTTTGTTTGCCAGAGGACTGAGAACTGCTAGTTTACAGAGGAGGGAGCAGCTGCTGTGCTCCTTTATCACCTCCCCTCTCTTCGGATTAGTTTTCCACAGTATCATCTGATGAAATGTCTGTTTGTTCATCGCTAATCTGCCCTCACAGAAGTAAAAAACAACAGACCAAAGGATGTTAATGTATTGCTGTGACTGGGAAATTCAGGGGCTCTCAACATTTAATGAAAAGAGTATCCCGATTAGTCCTGCTTTGAGCCCATATGTGCCAGGGATTTTTATTGTGTTAAACCCGGTGACTCCACATGCAGCCAATTATCCTGAAGGACCTGCAGCCTGGTATTAGCCCTGTTGTGTCTGCAATGTGACCTTTAAAACCAGTAAGGATGAGGAGGGAGGCAGCAGTGCTGCAGGAGCTCGGGGTGGAGGCACGTCCCTTGCGCTCCCTTCCCATGGGTTACCGTGTTTTCCTTTCTGTGTATAGAGCCATCCAATTGCTCTTGGTGTGTGTAAAATTACCGCAAGGTCTTGCTGTGTAGTAATTCTTAACTGCGTTAGCTACGTCTCCGTGAATTATGCTGACAAGGTTGCTCGTGTTGCTTACCACCTCCCCTTGCCAGTTTAGGGATGGAGCGGGTTGTTGGGGGGTATGTCCCTCGAAGGTGACAGATTTGCCGCTAATGCCTGGGTGCCCTTCAAAGTAACCTGTTTGGCAGTGGGTTTGCTGGTATGGTCCCTGTAAAGCTAAAGGAGCAATGGATGATTTATAAGCATGAGAAAAGGCCTCTTAGTTTGTGGGGAAAAAAAAATTTGTACTAACTCTGCAAAGAAGCTGCATGTTTTTTATGTGTAAATGTCTTGGAAAATTTCAGGGGAAAAAAAATCAAGCTTTTATAAACAGCCTTCTGGTGTTCTTACTCAGAAGAACCATATGCAGAGTAGTCGGCGTGGATAAGCGTTCTCTCAGCTGAACTCTGCTACCCAAGGGAACAGGATGTTCTTTAAAGTTCAAATCAAAATTTAAATCTTTCACATGTTCTCCTTGTCTAATAGTATGTAAAAACACACAGCTCTGATATGGGGTATTTATTTCTTTATTTTCCTCTTATTTCTCTGCTCAGGCAGAAGGATTCTTATTCTGATAAATCTTTCTCCAACTCAGGGAAAACGTGGATTAAAAAAGGGGGAAGGAAGCAGTTATCAGGCCACATGGCAGGATCTCTGCCACGATGCAGCTCTTTTGATCTCACACTGATCGTGCAGGAGTGAAACAGCTGTATGGGGCTCTCCTCTGACGTACCATCCCCGCCGTCGCGTTTGGTTACGATTGCACACGCCGTTCTGGTCTACGGCTCCCTGCAAGGCTGTTGGGCTTCCCCGGGCCAGCAGCTCTACCAAGGGGCACTGGCTCCGCCATTCCCACTTCTGATAACTGCTGGAGAAAACTCATTTTCAGGGATAAATCCTTTTCAATGTGAGAAATTCTTTTTTGTCCCTCCCCGATACCTTTGCTTTCCAACCTTACTTCTTTCTTTTTAATATTACTAGCCCAAGTGGGATAAAGGCAAAGAGTAAGTTGCTGCACCTTAGGTAAAATTTATAGCTTTTGAAAAGCTCCTGTGGCTCAGGATGTTAATTGTAACCTGGAACTGTTGCTTGAAGAAGTAAATCTTCAATAACCTCGTGTGCCGCTGCTGGAAAGGGGAAAAAAAAGACTGAACAGTCTTCCCTTAAACACACCACTGAAATGTCTCTGCAGCAGTTTTCGTGATGGCACAAAACTTGGAATTATTTTAAATCCTAAAAGTAGTCCCAGGTGTGCGTATACATACTAGGGCTGTCTTGGATTGTTCCAGTGTCCAGGCAAAATCTAGTTTTGTAATGAAGACGCGGGCGGGGGAGAGCAGGAGTGCCGTGCCCTTTGAGGACCGGGTGGGAAGCCTCGGCGTGCCCGCTGGGGAAGGGGCTGCGTGGCTGGGCTTCTTCCTTTTCTCTTTTGTTCTGTCTCCTGTTCTACCTGGGGCTTATCTTGTTTGTTTGCGCATATACATAAACCCCTTTTCAGCTTCTCCTGAATTAATACACAGTAAAAGTAGAAAGGGAAGTTAAGATGGCATCTGCACGTCCGGCCATAGACCAGAGTCCCTTTGCTGTAGGCAAGCACAAAGCAAAGGACGCTGTCTGCCTGAAAAAGGTTTGCAAGGTTATGTTTTTGCAAAAGTAAATCCAGTTTCTCCACTTTTGTTTTTCATTCTGAGGTGGTAAGTTAATCTATTCTGCTGTTTAGCTGGGAGTAAGACTCTAAAGTCATTTGAAGAGTATAGAATAGGGTTAAAAAATGTAACAATCTTCTAAAAATTTAAAATGAGCAGGTTTCATGACCCAGCAGATTAATTCAGAGAGAATCAAGTGATACATGGCAGAGGTAAGACATCTGATGAACAGCTCCAGTACAGGAGGGCAAATGATGTCAGCTTCATTTGCAAGTAATTGTTTTTGTACATGGCTAGCATACAAACTACAGTAACCTGACATTACGATAACCTGACACTACAACGTGCTCCTCCGTACAAATGGGCAGATGTTTCATTTGAATATTCAACTAGCAGCACTTCAATGGAACCTAATTAATTTCTATATAGCTATATCTATTTGAGAGAGAAAACCACTGTAAAGCTGGAATGTTTCTATGAGTACTGGGCTGCAGCTTTCCCTGACGTGCAAAATGTGAGTTTATTGCTGGACTAGACATGCCGGGGAAGGGCAGGTGGTCCGAAACTGGCTCCAGAGGTAAGGTAAGGCTTAGACTGCAAATGTTTTTAGTTCTCTAAGACAGTTCCTAGCTGGTAGACAGAAACGAATCACCACCTGATGGCTGCTCATTCCAGCCTGCAAAATAAGCTGTTGGTCTCATTTTCTACTTTAGTAGACAGGTACACTCATCATCCAAAAAATGCTCACCAGATTTAGCACTAATTAGCTGCCTTGCTGGCAGTCTTTGCTGAGAGACACAAATGTGAGAGGAACCCAGATGTTAAAATACCCATTTATCCTCGGAGTTTGCTCCTCCTCTGCCTTCCTTGGACTTTGTTGTATTTTCCTCTTGTCCTTTGTCATTCATGTCTGCGCACTGTGAAGGTTAAAGGAAGTGGCCCTTTGTCCTTCAGTAAAGCGACGCTTTGCAGACATTCAGTACTACGTATTTTTATGAAGCCTCGAGAACAGCCAGTGCCCCGTGGGCCAAAACACTGTGGGGTCAAAGGCTTGCAGGTGAGGCGTACCCGATGGGGTGACGTCACAGGCGTGGATGACTTCTGCAAGCTCTGTTACGTGGCAGAACCATGCGAAAAGGGGCGAATTCAATGCATCCCTCCTGTTTGTAACCCTGCTGCCATGTGTCACGCCTATCCCGTGATACAGAACAGGGTTTGGGTGTTGGTAATGTGACTTCATCGTGTGTGTATGATGTTCTGTTGGCTTAGTACATTGAAAGCAAGCTATTTTTGTAATGATTAAAACTCTGCTGACTCTTTGACTGGCTGAATGAAAATCTTAAGAGTTCAAACCTCTCTGTCTCTCTTTACATTTTCTGACTACTAAATGATTTTTATTGTATTTCATTTTACGTGATAACCTTATCGCAGCCTGAAATGAATTTGTCCTTCGCTTTCCTTCCTCAGATGGAAGCTGATGAGGTCTCAATTTTCCAAAGAGGCTTAATTTACAGTTGCAGAAACCTCTGAACAATGGGGCTGCTTTCCTTCCCTCATTTGCAGTTCTAGCGAGTAAATAGCGTGCAGCGGTGTGAGGAACACAATCCAGGGCTTTTCAGTGAGAAGACCCTGTTTCCAGAGCCAGGAAGTCCTTTGTCCATCAGTGGAACAAGTGTAGAGGAAAGCAATGGCTTTTCATTTTCTTTGATCCAATAATCTACCAGAGGTAGAGTCCCAAGCAGTACCTTTATCACGGTTCAGCATTGCACCAGCTACTTCTAACCTGTGTGGAGCTGGAGCTAATGACACAGGATGGGAAAAGCATGTTTCCTATATATCCTACTTTACATAGCTGTTTTCAAAAATAATAAAAATGAAGAACTTAATGAGTTTTAATTAGGCATTTCTTGGCACAATATGGGCTTTCTGTACTGGGTTCTACGGCTGTGATTGTGTATCAATGTGTTTCTCTGCTGCTATTTGGAAAGAGTCATATTTTTACAGGAACATAACCCCTTTTCCCTTTATTGTAATTGTTTTGGAATAAGAAGTAATCATCCAGGACTGACCAACTTGCTCTACCAAACATTCTGTTCTCAATTCTAGTAAATTGCTTTGAGAATTGAACAAAGCTCTGCTCAATCATGCAAGATATCCATTCCCAAGAACACCAGGAAAGGAAACCTACTTTAGCCCATTGCGATCATCTTTTTTTACTTCTTAAAGATAAAACTGTAAGCACACGATTCCAAATGCACAGAACTTATGAATCTTCATTCATTGAATAAAGAAATTAGTTTGATAAAATAACTTCATGTTCCTCATCTAAATCCCCAGGCCTGGCAAGTGTTTAACTTCTAATTTATTACTAATAGAGAAATACTACTTTGATGGAACCATCCGCCTGGATATCAGTGTTTCGCAGGTATCAAACTCCTGTTTGAAGGGACTTGCCCAGGGTTGGCGCGTGGCAGCATGGATCCTCTTCCCTCCCTAAGGATCTCTTCCTGCCCCTGGGCTTCAGCTTTCCTTTCTTTTCTACACTGGAGCCAAAAAGGGGCTGCCTGCTGTGGGGCTCTGGTGTTCAGTTAATCCTTTGTGTTTGTTTAAGCCTGTGATTTTTTTTTTTTTTTTTTTTTATTTC
>VXBL01009512.1:1777901-1823083 GCA_013400195.1 Aramus guarauna
TTTTTTTTTTTTTTTTTTGAATGCCCAGAACTTCGATGTTTTTTCTGGTACCTCAGTGTGTAATATTAAAGCAAGGCTGAGTATTAGGTGGTCAACTGTTGTGCTATCTGGTGGATGGGAAGTGCTTTACCACTTGAAATCTGGCTATCAGTTATTACTGCAATTTTTTTTTGTTTGTATCTTGATTGATATTTATTGTTGAGATACAAGCTCTAGGAAGTCTGTCTCTCAAACTTAACACAGAGAAGCCACTGGTTGAACTGAGAGTTTTGATAAACTGGTATCCTTGGTGGGTCAGAGATACACCCGCGGGGAAAAAGTAGTAACACATCGGTGTATTAAAAAGAGAATTCTTCTGCCAGAGTGGAATGGTTAAACTCAGCACAGCTCAGTGTGGCACCTCTTGGGGTGGGGGGTGGGGGGGAAGCTTAAAGGACCCCAGAGGAACACAATATGAAACTGGTCTTGCTTTGGCAACCCACCTAACTGTACCATAAGATTTATTTTTTAACCACTTGTATTGCATTCCATCTCCCTCATATGTATTTCTACCTCATTACATATCTGGTTGCTCCTCTTGCACGCATGATGAAGCTGAAATGGAGAGAAACGGGGTGCTTTACCTTGCCCCAGTTAACTTGATACTATCAACTTGCATTAAAAACAAAATCTGTTGTGAGGGAGTTTTGGCCAAACTTCCTGTTTCACAGTGATGGGCAGGACAAAGGGACCGTATGTAAACAGGAAATGTTTGTATCCACATCTGTGTGAAGAGTTTTGTGACGAGTAAATATGATGAATACTCGATGACTGGTGAATAATGGCGAGAGCATCTGTACGCTCAGGGTTCAGCTTCCTAAATCCAAAGTCATCTTGGCCTGACCGAGTTCAGAAGAGCGATGGGGCATCTGGCCATGGACTTATTGTCAGTCTTCTGGCTCCCCGGCTGGCCCGTGGCACGGACCTGTGTAAGGAGAGGAAATAGTAACCACGGAGTGGTGCCTGGGGCTCCTCACCTCAGAGCGCGGGAGGGATGGTGTGTATCGCAGGAGTGACTTGTCTCCGCATTTTATTGGCAGTATGTCAACAGATACTATCTGTATCGCCTGTGCTCCAGACTAAACCTCACAGGAAAATGTGTCTAGATAGCATCTTGTTCAGTTTTTTTTTTTTTGCTGCTAGTACTAAGTAGATATTTGTATGGATGGGAAAAGAGCTCCTGTGGTCTTTTCTCTTTATGTGCTAGCACAGTACCTGTGAGATTTGGATCTAAATATTTCAACTTTTTTTTTCTTTCTCCTCCATGTCACTTGTTGGTTGTATTTTTTATTTTATGTCATAGTTGGTTAAGTCTGAAATTAAGTGTACAGACTTCAGTGCTATACAGTATTGTGCTGATGCGCAGTGTAGCCACTGGGACGTGTGCTCTCCCATCTTAGGGAAAGAAAAAAGGTAATCAAAGTTTTCATGGGAATAAGAAAAGTGACATTGAAAGTAGTTATTGTTCACAGAAATGTTGCCTTTTTCCAGAATTGTGTGAAGGTTTCTTGTACTTTGTCATTTCTATTTGTATGGAGGATAGGTAGTGGCTGCTCGAAAGAAACCATCCACCTCTTGAGTAAATAATATTTTATATGCTTCTATAGACTTTCTTTCCTCTTTCTTTTAAAGATTATGAAATAGTAAATATGACAGGAACAAAAAGTTAGGGCTTTGAAATCACTGGAGTGTGATAAGGTAATAATGATAGAGCTTTTGAAAAGGGCAGCACACCTGGGGAAACACTGGCGTTTTCAAGGCCAGTGTAAATTCAAGTTAGTAAAACAGCTAAATAATGTCAGTAATTTTGCCCAGTGAAGACACTTGTAGTGACAGAGTGCTGCTATATCTTCAGTCTAATTTTTTCCTCCATGAAGTTTCTGTTTTGAAACAGCAGCAGCTTTCACTAGTAGAAGCTGTTTGTGGTTAGTTCTTTCAGTTTTTCTTTCAGCAAAACTCCCACTGAAAACCTTCACACCAGCCTCTAAGTTTTGAATAAAATAGATAGAATCAGGTCTAGCTTTCATAGCATAACCCTTAAAAATGCATTTAGTAAAATTGAATTAAGGTTTCTAGCTTTTAAATGAGTCTTGTAAATAAGAGAGATAAATATCGCTTGAGAGATGATATCAAATGCAATCTGACTTAAAGTTCTAGAGATGTTTTCTCACACATAGGAATAGGGCTAACTGTTCTTTTTATACCCTGTTGACACATACAGTATGCTCTGATATTGCAAACAACTAAGGAAAAAAAAGAAATCAATAGTACTTAGAAAAGGGAGGAGGATTTTCTTAATTCACCAAAAGAACTATCCACCCAGAAGAGAATCCCAGAGTCGGTCTGTGTGTGCTCACGTTGTTTCCCAGTGCTTTATCAGGCTTGTGCATATCCAGAATCGAACGCATCCGCACAGGTAACTGCCGCCGTCTCCCAGTGCCCCCAGTTAGCCAGGTACAGGTGGCTGCAGCTGCCAGGGCAGATGCTGTAACCTGGTTCTGGGGGCTACGTGGGTGCAGAAGGGACCCTGCTCTAGAGCAGAGAGGTTGTCCTGGCAGGTTGCAAATGGCTTGGTGCCTCTTGGACACTGTGGAGATTTTGGACTGTGTGAGAGCTTTAAGCTCTACATTGTCTAAAGAATATGCTTTTTCTAAGCTTTTAATTTTGCATTATGGAGACTCACTTTGCTGAATGTCAGATAGCTGACAGAGCTAGGTTCTGAAGTCAGCTTTGGTTTGTGAGCTGGGATTCAGAGCTTACGTGGCAATCTGAAAAATCAACATGGCCAAGCAAGTAAAACTTGAAGTTTTTGGTAATCTGTATATATTAATAATGTCAACATGTATAAATTGGAGGCCGCAAGTGAAGTGTACCAATTCTCTTTTGGACAATGGAGCGATCATAAAAATAAACAGGTGAATAATATTCTAACGCTTTCAATGAACACTTTTTCTTGTTTCTTGGAATTGAAATTAATTGCTTAAATATCATCTCTCTAGAAAATGGATCAATCATTACATATTTGTTACTGTTTCAGACTTCTGCTTTGTATACCTATATCCATTTTGTGTTCACTTGTGTACAATACCTTACTGCCTTGGAAGAGTATTTCAGTATCTGCATCTTTACGTGATGGTAATTCACTAATGAAAGAGGTTCTCTGACCTTTGACTGCTGTTGAGCAGTTCTCTTTTTGGGGAGAGTGAGTAGAATAGCACCGTTCCAAACTCTCACCGATAGGTACTTCCAGAAAGGGATACCATGGATGTAACTTATTTGCACTGTACCCACTGCCTTCAGTACTATTATAGCGGGAGGTGAGAGTGGAGAGTGAAGAGTGTTTACTTGGCTTTTATTAATAAATCAGCAGGCTGTACAGCACGTAGTCTGGCTAGGGTCTGGCTGAGGTCAGGGAAAAGTGATTACCCAGCAATAGCAATATGTTAACATCAGGAATTTGGGCAAGGAAATCGAACCTGGGTGGCTGATGTAGGTACGGGATGGCAGGGGACCAATGGCTCCATGGAGGTCTGGTGCTGTCCTGGGCACCCTGGTGTTAAATCCTATCGGAAAAGTAAGTAAAGGAAAGGGAACATGGTATCCAAACAGAAGGCCAGTGATGGCGCAAAGCGAGAACTATTTATCCATGTTACTGCTTATAGATAAATGTATAATGAAAAAGGAAAGACATCTGTAACTGCTGATGCAATAAAGTTTTGAAAAAACCTTCCTGTTGCAATTGTGGAAGGAAGATAAAGCTTGGAGGTTTTATGAAAGGGATGATTATGCTATGGCTTCCTGCCACGGGAGGGGTCACAATTGGGGTTACAAAGTCACCCTGGTGCAGTGGAGGGAAAAAAACCCCAACATAACAGAAAATAAATTTGAAATGTCATTTTTTACTTGGCTTTTATTCAGTACTGTATTTTCTCATTTAAAGTCTCTTGAAAGTTTGAGTTGCTCATAGTTATGCACATAACTGATTAAGGCTTTCCAGTGTCTAAAGAGGCACCTATTCAGCACAGCTTCTGGATTGTCTCTTTGGATAAAAATCTTCTGGAAGAAAAATTGTACTTTATGATGAAATATTCTGAACCCGGCAATAGAGTGGGACTACATCATGTTTCTGTAACACTTCACATGCAGCATTTTTGAGCTCACCAAAGTGAAGCAGAGGCAAGTTAGAGAGGCTTGTTTAAAGTAATTCTATGAGAGGCAGAAGTAGAACCAGGAACTGTAAATCCCTATTTCTCCTGTTTATATGGACTCATCTTCCTTGAAAATTCCACGTGGTGCCTACAAAAGCAACTGGAGGATGATTCCCAGCTTAGCCTGCGGGCAGCACTCCTGCCTCCTTGCTAATGCTGAAGGGAGTACCCAGAGTCTGAATTCATAGAGTGTCCAGCGCTAATGCGGCAGGAAAACGTTTTCATGTTTCTTTTCAGCTTAACGCACTTCTCAAATTAAGGCCTTTGCACAACTGTGGATGTGCCTGTAGCTCTTGCACTGGTGATGTTGCTTGGCTGTGATGCAGAGGACATGGACATGCTTGGGAGAAAAGGAATGAAATCTCCTATTGCCACGGTGTCACGGTCTCCTGCCGCTGCACGCGTGCCCAGGTGGGATTTGAGGAGTTTGTTGAAGACTAATGTGGCCAAGATGTTTAGCTTTGAAGTGACAGATGTTCTTCCCTTGATATTTTTTCTTTAGGAAATATGATATAAGGAACAGTGGGTGCTATCAGCTGTTCAGAAATGGCTGGTCATTAAACCAAAAAATTTTAATTTTGGTAGATTTTGAGGTTAACAAGTACCTATGAACTATTATTAGTGTGTGGATAGCACTGCTGGAAGCTACTTTTTTCTAGTGATGTGCATCTTAATCCTGCAAAGAGCCAATTTGACCCTATAACTCACCTTGTTGATGGTTTTTAAACTGGAGGCAGCACCACCTCCTTCAGATTTAGGCTATCTTGGGATACAACAACTGACAAGACCCTCATATGTTTTTATTCCCCCTATAGTGTTATCTGCATTCATTTCTAGTAAGGTGATTTTTGAGGCATTGCCCTTGACTTGACATCTCCCCGTCAGAAACATGAAGTCTTCCCTAATGCAGCTTACCCTTACGTTTGGTGGGAACAGATTAGTGATGCACTTCAGGTACAATTTTTTTTCTTCAGTGAAGCACAGTTTCTGTTTGAGCATGGGCTACTAATTCTCCATATGAATTGTCCCCAGATAGTTGAGTTTATTCCTTCCAATTATCAATTTCATTTTTCACTCCTAATCTATGTAATTTTCTTGACCTATGAATATTTTTCCATTCAGTAATGGATGCATCTGAAACTTTCAATCATGTATCTCTATTTTTAATGTACCATTATTTAAAGAGGGTCACATTCAATTAATCGTGGCCTGGTACTCCTGAAATCTGATTATGACGTTCTTAATTTAAAGGATCTCTGGGATGCATTTACAGATATTTTTTTTAACTGTAAGACTTTTCTACCACATGTATATGTTTGTATTTAAAAACGCTATACATTTAAAGAAAGTAATGTGAATTTTACACACCTTGATGCCACATGATGGCACTTGTCTGTTCCTGTTCATATTCATGAACTTCAGAAAAATACTTGCTTTCCACTGAAAACGCTCTGTTTGGAATCAGAGCGTTGTGTGATGTAAAACAGGAAAACCAAACCCCAACCACTTCCCCATTGTGTGGTTTGTGGGTCTGGTTTTGTGTTGTTCTGTGGATGGGGTTTTTCTTTCCCCCCTTCCCAGACAAAAGGAAGCTATTACACCTTTTTAGAGAAATTCTGGGAAGAGTTGCTTTTTTCTAAAACACATAATGGTCCTTTTATGGCTGCTTGGAGTATTTAAGATAATACTAGTGCTACCAGAAGTAATTTTGTAATGAGAAATCTATCCAGACTATTTTGCATGTTGATAACAATTTAATGGCAAATGATGTTTGAGGCATTGTCAGATATGATGTAAGCAACACGATGCCACTAAACATGAATCTTTCAGACAGTGTAAACAAGAGGGTCAGACTGTAAACTGAGCCTGATAATAGAGGCAGCTAATTCTTTTCCTTCAATTTCTTTTTCATTTCACTTTTATTTCTTGTTTCTGCTGGCATTGATGATTACACTGTTTGCTTTTTTTCTCATCTTGTCTGCTGTATCATACTGTCTGCTTCCATGGTTTTGTATTCTGAATTTTTAACCCTCGTAGAAAGTACACACAATGTTTTTCTCTAGACATCAATGGATGAGCCATATCTCTAAGAATACATAAGCTTTAGCTGTGTTAATTCATATTTTAAGAATAGCATTTACTCTTTTTATAAAGAAGTCTATATCTGAGAGGAAAACTGTTTTAGTTACTGCAGGGCTAGGTAAGTGAAACAGGTAGCAGCCCAGCCCTTTGGAAGTTACCATAGTGGTGACAAGGTAGTTCTGATTTAAACCAGCTAGCCAAATTCAGCATAGACCTTGATCCTCCACCAATGCTGAATGTGAACTGATAGGAAGTTGTGGCAGTCAAAAAGCTGATCAAAGGGAACATTATCAGATGGTATTATGGATGCTGTGATCAGGAAAAAAAAAAGTCATTTAAGTAATTTCAAGGAGACTTTGTCCCTCTTGGTGATTTACAACAACAAGCACCTGGCTTTCAAGCATTGCAGTTTTTCTGATGTGTCGCTGCGTCAAAGACCGGCAGAAACAAACCGGTCACACGTAAAAAACCAATGAAAATAAATACTCTGTTTGACAGGATGTGTTCCTAGTAGCAACAGTACACATTACTGCTGGAATTACTTGAAGTTCATTAGGAGAGGTGCCTAGTTTCTGTTTTCCCCTTCAAACCAAACTATATTTCCCCCTTCTCCCTCCCTGAAGATTTTTAAATTCTACGGAAGCACTTAGGCTGAGATTAATCTAACTGAACTTTAGGTGTCTAGTCCAAGACAGCTGCCCAGGCTCCTTCTGCACTTGATAGAGATACTAACAGCTGTAGAGGGCAATTAGTTGTACCCACCTTAGCCGCTGGACTGCCCAAGCGTATTGACCTGACCTGACCCAACCCCAGCTGAGGTGTCCTCTCTCTGTGGGACTGCACTAGGACTAGTCCGTGTGGCCACCTGCTAAATCTGGCTTCAAGGATGCCGGTGAAGGCACCTACGGGACAATTTAATTGCATCTTCTGTGAAATCTCTTGTGACTTTTGACATAAGAGGGTTCAGTGTATTTACTGGAATTAAACGTACGTGACCAGGTCACCAAGACTTCACCACGTGCAGCCTCACTTGGTTGTCCTGGCAGTTGGATGGTGTGGGAACGTGCTCCGTGTAACTGCAGTTGCTAAATAACCATCTGGGTGATCAGCCGCACAAGGTGTTTGAACAGTCTTTGCCCTGGATCCCAATAACCTCTGAAATCACGTGCTGAGCTGCTGGTCTGACTCCTACAAGAGACAAAAGAAACTTCCAAGGAAACCATACACAGTGTACCACACTAACCTCTTTCTAATCTGTCTTTGAGGTCACACTTGGAAGGGGACATCTAGATGAAAAGACTCATTTCTTGTGTTTCTGGACCTCTTGAAATTAAAAGAATAAAGGCTTATATCTGTGTATTCAGGATTTCTTTTACTGTTCCGGCTGCTCACGTTAATTTTGGAACACATTGCGTGTCAAAGTACTGGACATTGCTAATCCTATTTTAGTGTTTATCTTTCTTTGATAGAAGTTTTATTATTGCATTTTGAATGTCCTTGAGAAAGGCAGCTTATGATTTGCATGGTCTCCCAGAAGGAAACCTTAGTGTTATCTTGTTTAAACAATGCTCATTGCTTGAATTGTTAATTGTTCATCACTTATACGGGGTAAATCCTCCAGACTCTGCATTGCCACTATTGTAATTGGGGCTGGGGATTCACCAGACCGTGTCTCTATTGCATCGCTCTGTTTCTGGCCCCTTGATGTTCTATTGCTAAAAGACTGAGATATAATTGCAAAATCTCTGTTCCTTGAGGATAAATCGAATGTGAGGCCGGAGGGTGGTGTTTGCTCTGATTCCAGCTTTCCACAGCCTCCCAAGCTTGATTTTACATTTTAATTATGACTTTCTACTTGGAACCCTTGCTTTTCTTGAACTGCAGGGACCTTTCTAAACAGGCTTTGATGGAAGTTATCAGCTTTATTTGCTTTGCAGTTTGTGTGTGTGGTTTCCTTTAGGAAGGGAGCGACAGGGCAGCAGAGGGGAAGATTGCCTGTGCTTTTCCCGCCGGTGCCGGAGGGGAGAGGGAGCAGCCTGATCCCTGGGGAGGGAGAGGGGCTGTGCGAGGACGGAGAGAGGGTTTTTTTCTGGAGAACTAGAGCAGCTGAGGAGAGGCTGTGGCGATGTTTGAGGCTGAAGGAAAGGGCCTGTCCTGCATGGATGCAAGTGTGTGTGGGGTGTTTATATCCTCCTTTAATTTCATTCTTTTGGCCAGTGGATGAGAGTTCTGATAACTGTAAGAAGTTCTTTGTTTTAGGTCACTTAAAAGAAAGGTTTAAAGATTAAAACAGCACCCCACATAATTTTTTAAGCAGCAGTGCAGCAGACATAGCAGCTGTCGTGCAGAGAGCTGGAGCTTGGGGACAGCCCTGGGCCCCCCCTGCCCGTGGCTGCTCGGCCCCCGAACCTCTGAGGCACAGCCGTAGGCAGACCCGGTGCAGAGCTGTGAGGGGCTGCTTTGGTTACATCTCTTTCGACTTGCCTTTCTTAATATAGCTTTTCCTCACTTTTCTCTAATGTACTGAAAAGCTTTATTTTTAATTTTTTTTACAATCGAAGTTCCTTTTTTCAAAATAAGCCAAATTCACACCTAATGTTCTGCTGCCTTTTGTCTGCAAACCAGTTCAGTCTGATCCGAAAGTTACGGAGTATTTGTGCTGTGGGAAAGAGATGCACTAATTGGGAGGGTTTGGCTGGGCGTTGAAGCTACAAATGTCATAAGAAGATGAATGCAGAGCAGCTTGCATTGCAAACCAAGCTACGTGTTCTCATCGCTTACATAGGAGCTTTGGAAAAAGACTGGAAAAATTGGCAGACTAAAGTGGTTTTTTTTGTGTTTCTCCTTTTGTGAACTTTGTATCGACTGTTGTTCTCCAGATGTGTGCTGAGAAAAGGAGGAGGGAACCTGAGGTCTTCGTGTCCTCTGCTCATCTCGGTAGTGAAAACAGGATTGCTTGGGAAGGGGAGGCTGAGAGGCAGTGAGGCAGCTCCTGAAGTGAGCAGGAAAGTCTGTGTGGTGGGGTTTTTGTGTGTGTGTAGTCCTTACTCTAACTGCAATTTGCAATAGACTTAACCGTAGGTTTTGCTCCCTCCTGGTTATGGAGCAGGTAAAGGAGAGTGAGCCTGAAGAACTAACACCCTCCTGGCTTGTGCTTGGTGGATTAGTGCTGATCTCAAGAGAATAAGCTCTATCTAATGTTTTGGGTTTTTCTGTTTTTTTTTTAAAAAAAAAAAAAACAACAAAAACAAACAAACAAACAAAAAAAACCTAACTGGTAGGGGGAAACCAGATTAAACCAATGAGTCTGTTCTTTGTGTGTGAGCTTTGGGTGGAATAATTAGAGGTTTTTCTTTCTGAAAGCACTTACATATTGATCTGTGCTGTGAGATTGCAAATGCCGCTCCCTGGCTGAAAGATGTTTCTGTTTCTCCAGTCACTTCTTTGGAAAAGGAAAAGCTGAAAGAGGCTGACTGGAAGATCCCAGGATGAAGAAGAAATATGGAAAAGTGTCTTGTGGTATTTTGCTATAGCTACAATGGAATAAGGACATAGACAGGGTAAGACATGTAGGTGCTGTAATTTATTAGAAGAACTGGCATAGTTGGACAAAATTAGAGAAGCTCGAGAGGAGACAAGCACTGTGGTAGAACAGATTTTGTAGAGCTAAGGAAGAAAGAGAACAGGTATCTGTTACCCGCATGTGTCCTTCTTCATATAATGAGCCATTGGGATGTGTTGTTTTGTTGTTGGGTTTTTAACTTTTCTGTACAACAACAGCTAGCACACATCAAAATAGGAATTCTTAAAATAAAAACCTCTTTCAGAGATGCTTTCAGAAAAGACCAGAAGACTGTAAAAGGGATCAGCCAACTCTGGTATCTAGAGTGGTGTCCAATCTAGATGGCAGCTTCTAAGGGAGAGGTGGTTGTTGGGTTTGTGTGGGGCTCTTTGTTTAACCTTTCAACTCTTTTGTATAGGAAGCCTTGGGCTTCCTTTCTGTTGAAACCTGGTAGTGAAATTTAAGGCTGAATTACTTTTGTCCCTTTAATGAACATTGCAGAGTTTTGGCGATTTCTCTGCCTCGCAGTTCTTGCTGGGAACCCTTCCAAGCTTCTGCCTCTGGGTTTTGTGGTTGTCAGAATTACAGTGTATTCATATTTCATGCTGGAGATGCGCTAAACTACACAACGAGTCTGAGAGCAAGGATCAAAATACTCAGTTGGTGGCGTGGATAAAATGATGTTTTGCATGATAAATTTTATAACCACAGCAGAAGTCTCATTTGGTTTCAGATTTGTGGTGTCTTACTATATGAAATACCCTAAACTCATGGCAAGGCATGCTGTGGGTGGTAATATTAATAAGATGATTTTTTGTGTATATAGTTGTGCTGTGTAGCAGTGAATCCTAGCCAATATATTCTGAAATGTATATGCCTAGAGATGTATTTTTAAACACAATCTATATGTACATTAAACATTGTGAGTATTTAGTATTAATCAACAGATGCTAAATGCCATTCAAAACAATGTATGTTCATTTTCCCAGGTGGGATGAAATAAGGTTAAAGGGTCTCATTGTCAAAACTGCTAAATTAATTTCTTGTAGTGACGTGCTATGTGACCTCAGCTCTACTTTGTGCGTCATCAAATGATGACTCTCATGGTATCATTAATGACAATGACCAGAGACTGTCCAAATGTCCTTGGGAAAGCCCCTGCTGAAGCCACAGAGCAGACGCTTGGGAGCAGCTCGCCTTCATCCTTCCTCGCCAATATTTAGGTGCCCGAGGCTGGGGGGTTTGGTTGAGCTGCTCGCTAGGACACCATAACCTGTCTTTCCGACAGCTGAAACCCTAAATTATCCCTTATAGCTTAAGGGATAGCAAAAAGGTTACCTTTTCCAAGATGGATTTGTTTTGGAGCAGTAAAAGCCGAGGTGGCGAGGTTGCTGTGGCCACAAGATGGCAATCACAGAGCAGACTTCAGCTGGCGCTCCTCTCTGCAGGATGCAGGACATAAATTAACACTGTGCTCCTGGAACTGCAGAGATACCTATAAAATAAAAATGGTACAGCAGGTAGAGAAAGGTACTGGGCAACGTGTGTGTAAAATGTACGTCTGCTTGTTTAAATGCTATTTCTTCACTAAAACCCACAGATGCACGGAGCCGTATGTAAATATACTGTTCGCTGGTTCAGGCAATTGCTGGGGTAACTTTTTCTGGTTTATCTTCACCACTTTAGGACTGAGGCAAGTGGAAGGCAGCAGTATTATACGAATATATGTATGGTGATTCCAGCATACTGTACTTACTATAAAGCTGTTTAATAGTGGCCTCTTTATTTCAGCTCTTTCACCAGAAGCTGTGCAAATTGTCTGGGTTACTTTCATACTTCAGTCCTGAGGGGAAAAAAATCACTGTAAAAATCGGTTTGGAATGTTCCCTGTTAAACTATTTTCACGGGTCAGAGGCACGATGTGAAATATTTCTACAGAGAAAATAACAAGTTCTGCAGTACGTCATTGCTATAGGCTCCATTTTCACATCCTGCAAAATAGCTCTTCTCCTTTCTCCCCATTCTTCTTGCTGTGTGAATGGATATGGAAGTGTTATCAAAGTTGGCTGCAGTGCCGTGTGCTGATTTTGATGAAACTATTACAGAAACAACAGTTAGTGTTAGCCTCTTCTGTAGGGATTTGAGCAGAGAGCCCACACAGTGTGATCACTGCATTAAAACACCTCTCTCCATCTGAGCCTGCTTCTCTTAATCTGCAAAGGTCAGGCATCACTTCATGTGGCTGCAGAAATGAATTGAAGTTAAGGATACATTATGGAGGACAATATTCTCTGAAGCAGAGGCATGCTGCTTCTGAGTGGGTAGCCTTTCTGGTGAGCTTGGTTGGAAATCCTGTTTGCAGCCGCCAGACTTCGTGTGTGTACAGAGTCTCTTGGCTGCTCGTGCTTGTTCCCATCTGTTTGGATGGTGCTGTGCCTGCCCGCAGGTTTGTTGCCCCTCTAAAGGCGAGATTCAGACTTTCATAAGCACCTTCCCATGTAACTCCATTCCGCTTGAGAAGACTACACTTGCGTCCTCAAAACAGGGATGAACTGAATATCTGATACTCAAGAGTCGCTTTGTGTTGTAACCTACAAGAAGAGACGGTTGCAAAAGAAGTTTGGGAAAGCCTGAGGAGCCCAGGGACAGCAGGCTGTGCTTTCTCCTGTCATGTCTGGAGGGAACATAACGGTATGTGGAAGTAACCTCAATAGACTGAGGACCAGACTACCTTCCAGGTTAGAGGGATCCCTGGGAGTCCTGATAAAACTCTGACTGTTTAGCAGCACAGCTTGTTGCTACCTTCGAATATATTGACAAGGGGGTTTTACTGGGTGACTTCTTAAACCTGGAAAATAGCCTGAGTTACCACCTATGATACTATTAAAATACCGAGCTCCTAATAAGAAGTCTAGTCTGTTTTTGCCTGACGTAAGCTGATACAGTAGGATGGTGAGGACATGACCAAGAACATACAAATTAGCTGATGCTGGGCCAGGCATACTCCAGGCAGCTGTACTTTACTCTGGAGTCAAAGCAGGGAGTGAGGGGTCTCTGTCCACTCTCAAGCAACATGTCTGTAAATACCCTCATCATCTTGTGAGTCTGGGAAAACAATTAATTATACAAATAAACAGCAGTGGGAGGATGTCCAACTTGTTTCTCTGGTATTTCCATTGGCTTTGAGCTTGTGCTGTGGTGGAACACGGGACAGGGGCTAACTTCTCTCCTTCGACTGCTGTCACGGCGTTGTTATTTCTGGGGTGACTAGTTTGCTGAAGTTTAAACTTGTACCAGACTGAAATCCAAAAGAATGACATTTTCTGGTTATATGTGGAGCCTGTGTGATATTGGTAGGCAAAATATATACATATTTTAATCAATAACTGGAAAAAAAAAAGAATCTATTGATGTGCTCGCTGGCTTTTTATTCCCCACGTGGGTCTTTTGGTTTCAGCTGATTTCAGCCTCCCCTCTCTGCAGCCAGAAACTTGCAGCGCTGCCTTCTGCTTTCCTTTCCTAGACCCATCAGCTGGATGTTTTGGTCCAGGCGTGTATGGAGAGTGGCCAAAAAATCAATGTAGTAGAGTAAGGAGGCAGAGGTGGCCTTGTGGCAAGGCAGGAGTGTAACGAAGACAGAGGGGGAAACCAGAACTCAAGATGTAGGATGGCAAAGCAGCACTATGGACACTGGGGAAAAATTGAATCTAAGAAGAAATTAATATACAATAAACATCAGCAGCCCAGAAAAGTATCAGTTCTAAATATTGATATTTTCCCCCACATTTTCTTCCAGTAAACAAACTTTGAACTCTGCAAAGCCTAAATATGAACAGTAATAGTGCTGGTATCTCCATCCTTTCTATAGATGTCTCAAGTTTAACTAGCCTTGTAGAATAGGACTCAAGGCATAGCAAACATGAAGGTCTTGGAAGAAATAACTTTCTCTTGGTTGGAATATGGCAGGTATGAAAACATTAGCATTTAAAGAACTATTCTTTTGTTTAATTGTTTTGATTAAAAGGAATTACAGGAATAAGGTATTGCATTAAATCCTCTCCATGTTGTGGGATCCAAATTGTAACCAAGCTTGGCAAAGTGAAAAACTCAGATTAAAGCTGAACGCGGAACATTCTTTATCTGTATCTTTCACTGTAGCTGCTACCCTGAGCACATCTCTATTTTGTTTCCTTTTTGACATTGAATGCAATATGGCTTATGCTCCCTAATAGAGCTGGCACAATTTCAGGCTGATATGGCTGTCCTGGCAGTGTCAAGTCTATCTTGAGCCATCAAGGCACAGTGGCTCGTTACATACTCATTTTTATCATCTCCTGCTTTATTCTATTGGAAGCTTACAGCAGAGGTTAAAAACATCATCTGCACTGGGACAGCTCTCCAGCTGCTAAGGGCTCATTTTATCCCTGACCCTTTAAGATACTAAAGCCAGCCTGCTTCATCTGTCACCGGCTTGAAAGGAAGCCTGGTCCTTAGACATGCTACATCATTTAGTCCTGTTTTCCTTTCTGATCCTGTGGACTGGAAATCCGTTCGATCTCCCATTAGTAAGGGTTCTACCAGATGCACAGAAAGGGTAGGGCTTGTTGACACCAGCAAAACATCTGACCTCTGGGCTATCAGATTTTTTTTCCACATTATGACATCAGTGATTTGAAAATAATCTGCAGCTTTGTAAAGAAGAAATGTACTGCTAAGTGTTTTCAATAACTAAGATGGTTCCTTACTAGCTCTGTTGTGTTGGCTTTTTAAAGGGCTATACTGCGAGCATTTTGTATTTAGGGCTGCTCACAGTTAGCAGTATTCTGTGTGTACTTTTTTGGGGCCAAAGCCGTACTTATTTCTGTAATAAATTCCCTCTTTGAAGTTGATGGGAAGAGAGGCCTGAGGCTCACGCAGTAGAGCAAGCTTAGACATTACAATAAGAATGGCAATAAACGTAGCCATAAAAGGGATTTTAAATCAGCAGTCACATTTTTTTTTTTTTCTTCTGCTCTGAAAACATTTTATGTGTTTCCTCAGTCTTCTGCCAGTACTGCTGTTTAGGTGCAGTTAAGGACTTTACCTATTCTGCTGCTTGTCCATTTAAAATGTTGATTTTTGTCTGAGAGGTCTGTTGGAGCTCGTTGCTGCACCATAAGGACTTATACTTGCAATAGCAATTAGTTCTCTTAAGGATCCCTTAAAAGCTTTCCTTTAAAAAAATAAAATAAAAATAAAAATTGTCCCAAATCATTTGAGGTTGCTTCAGAAACTGTACCTGTTTTTCTGTGTTAGCTTAAGTAGGTTCTCTCGATGTCCATCACACAATCTAGTTTTGTGGGAGGCGAAGCTGAGCACAGCTTCCCGAGGTCCATGTGCATTGTACTCACCAGACCCAACAGTAGAGAGCTGTGCATCGGTTTTAGAAATGCGAGTATGTTTTGTAGTATTAGTTAGTGTCAAGAGTTAGAGTTTTTGTCTTTCAGTGGAGATTTGTACCTTATTTAGCTTCAGACGATCAGATTAAATTTCCATACTGGATAACTTTGGAGAATATCTGGTCTGCTTCCAAAACATTCCTCTCCAGAGGATGATCCCCAGCAGTGGATGGACTTCCCCCCTTGTGTCCCATGATTCAGATCACACTCTTGCCAAGAGGGTTTTATTTGTATGTAGAGTGAACTTGAGGAGAAATTGAGCTCTCTGCAGAGGATGTTAGTCCTTCCATGTGTGCAACTGAGATCCCCAGAAGACTGCAAAATAAAGCTTTTCTACCAATTTGTTGAAGTCTGGCAACCTGGCAGTGTTGTCTGTGCCTGCCTCTTCCCTCATGACCAGTGAAGCAACTGAAAGTCCCAAAAGCTCCTCACTTCAGCGGCTGCAGAAGTGACTTCTGAATTTTTCCAAAATAATCTTTCTCAGAATGTATATAGCAAGCATATATCCCTTGAGGCATTGCTGTTAGAAGTCCAAAAGATAAAGCTATTGTATTGGCTTCCAGTGCCTGGGCTCCTTCCCTGTGTCCAGGAGGAATGCATAATCACTTGACTATGAATACTGAAGTTCATGTTATAAAGGTATGGAGCCTGTTCAGAAGGTGATATGCCAGCGTTGCTCGGGGACAAACACAAACCAGGGATGGGTTAAGCTGTGTTGGCAATCTGTTCAGAGCTAGAACAAGTTCTGCTCGTTGGCAGATCTGTAGCCTTTCACCATAGGAATACCATCTATGTGTATCAGCCGTCACCTAGCTCGCTACCTTTCTTTTTTGTACAAATGCTATTTGATGTTCGGACCCTTGAAGTCAAGGAAGAGTTCATTGTGTTGCCTGCCACGTGGATCTTTCCCAGCATAATGTGAGGAAGTGGGGGGGGAAGGCATGCCTTGCAAGGGTATGTTTCTCACCTAGGAGAGAGTCAAAGCAAGTTAGGGAATGGGAGCTGGAAGGCAGTTTCAGCTCAGGTTAAGATGATGTATGATGGGACACAGTTCATCCTCAAAGCAAGCAACAGCATCTCATTAAAGGCCTGCTTGTATCAGGCACAGAAGAGTGAGAAGCCAGAATCTCAGTGTGGTTGATGCTGGATTGACTCTTTCAGCGACTTGTGAATGAGACAGGTCAGAGGCAAGGCTGGCTTTGCCGACTGACCTGCAAGATCATTTGTGTATGCCAACATGGGCTGGGTACGTTACTGCAGTAAGCTGATGAAATCTCCAGCAGGCTGTAACAGCTGCACTTGGGTCAAGTATTTTGTTTGTAGCTCAGGATGTTTTGTTTGCATAAATGAAATTACATAATATTTAAATTTCTTGCCCCTGTTCACTAGTAAGGAAGATGGTCATACAAAGTGTCCAGACAACCAGGGTCTAGTGTCCTCATTAATCCCCGAACTATGTTTCTTCTTCATCCTACCCAATGAAAAAACATCTTGAAAAAATTTTCAACTCTGAAATCTTAAAATTAGTAAACAGGATATCATGAAGAATTTTAGTTTAAATAATATTGAGCTGCACTGTAGCAACTTTATGAATTGAGAATAATAGGATGTTATTAGTTTGTATAATGCTGATGAGAATATAGACTTTGGAAATTCTTATATATTATCCATTAACTTCCTTTCTGTGCTACAGGATAATGACTTGGACCTAAGATTCGGTAAATCAAAGGGAGGATCCTCAGGTACACAGAGCTGAAATGTGATGCTCTCTACTGATAGGAGTACAATTTTTTTAAAAAATCAGCCATTTATAATTTTAAAATGAAGACAACTGTGTTCTGTGTCTGTCTGCACAGCTCAACCAGATCTGAGACTCCGGAAAGTACCTCTATGTGTTTTGTGTCAACGTATAAAAGTATTTAGCTTGTGGTCTAGCTCTCTGTAGGCATTGGGCTACCTCTTGAGACCAGCGACTACAGCCAGAACTTGAGTTCAGAGGAGTATTTTCTAATTGTTTTTTGTCTTGTGTAAAAGTCCGAGTGTCTCATACTTCAGAATAAAAGTAAATTTAAGGGCTTATTGGCTAGTCTGATTAGATCTTCACTATGGTTTTGTTGTCAGAGTAAAATCTTTTCCAGTAGACTCAACAATTCAAGCTGAGTCCATGCATCAGGATATATTGTCCTTAGGATGTCAACCTGTGTAGGTATGGCTTGGAAGTGAGCTGTTATCATGTCTATGAGTCCTTCTGGTCAAGACTGAGTTGTTGGAGAAGCACAGTATCCCTGAGTGTTATCTAGCATATAGTAAATGGAGATGCTGTAGTTATCTCAGTTTCGCGTATCCAGCATTCAAGACTATCAAACTTGCCCTGTGACTATGAATGGAAGTAAATGAATACTGGAGGGGTTTTTTGTTTTGTTTAGGTTTTGCTGTAACACTGTAAGTTCAGAGCATTCATGTTGGTTTTTGGGAGGAAACTCTAACTCTTCAGTGTAGTATCTCAACATCTGTGACTGAAAAACTAATATTACTAAATCACAACTTCCTCCAGCAATTCAAAATTCCACTTATCCTGGGATGATGAAACTAAGTGCTCTGCATTATTGCAGCAATGTTAAATAACACATGTGGAGTGTAGGTGATGCTTTAGAGATTAATGGCATAACGTGTACAGAAAGATATGGAAGAGGAATGGAAGGTCAGGCTTGATATCATGAACAGAATTCATTTACAGCAAATGAAGCCTTCAGTGCAGCTCATGAAATGTGAAAAATTGTGAAGTTTCAGCAGATTCTGTTTTAAAATCTGAGTAATGTTAGTTGACAATTACATTGTTGTAGGCAATTTAGTGCCAGTCACCTCTGCCATACTGGTGCAGGTCCAACCCTTTTCTATTATGTGTGCATATCAGTCAGGGTTACACATCTTCATAATATTTCCTCCTGTCACCAATGACCTTATTTGAAGCAGTGCTTGATTTAGGATTTGAACCTTTTGCAGTAATTCCTTCTAGTACCAGCATATACCACGATTTGAACAAAATTAATATGACTTTAGCCTACAGTCATAAAATAAATTCATGTGTTTTTTTTCCTGGGTAAGGAACCAGCCTTGTTGCAATTTCTTTTTCTTTCCTCTTTTCTTTCTTTTAACAAATGTAGTTAAATCAGATCATGCCAAGAATGAAGAATAT
Organism: Aramus guarauna; assembly: GCA_013400195.1. Lineage (NCBI taxonomy): Eukaryota > Metazoa > Chordata > Aves > Gruiformes > Aramidae > Aramus > Aramus guarauna. The sequence goes on from VXBL01009512.1 coordinate 1,796,427, forward strand.
ATTTACATAGCTTTACCTATTCCTGTACCACCTGGAGGAACCCTCTCAGTGGTATTAAAAGAATTACTGTTTTATTTAAAGAGTCAAGGTTGAAGCAGCAAATGTCAAAAAATCTCCAACAGCCATACATCAACTGCTAAACTGATGGGCTCTGTTAGCGAAAGGGATTTAAAATGGCAACAAGTGACACAGAATATTATGTGGGATCTAGTGGGATCCCCACTGCAGTAAAATTGATGTTGATGCTTCTGGTCAAAAGCAATAAATTTTAATGCTGCTGTATCTTTTTTTTTGTTTGGATCTTTTTATAACTATCTACCTGTATTCCAAAATAATAATTAGAGAAAGCATAAAAGTGAGTAAACAACTGAAGTGATACAAATTTTAATTAAGACATCAGTGTCAGCAGATCAGAGAGAATAATCTAGTAGAAGTACTGACCTGGGTTATAGAAGTAGTAGACTCAACCTCTGACTTGCTAATTTTTTCTTCTGTGACCTTGAATGTATCATTTAAACCAGTGGTGCGTTACCTGATCTTCTGCAAGATGGGGATAACACTTTCTTTTCTCGAAGAAATGAGTGTTAAGTTATATCTGTCAGTAGCTAGGAAACACTATTGCTATTTTTCCACTGCTAGCAGGTAGCCAGCTCAGGACTTGGTGCAATAACTCAACTTTTAAAAAAGGCGGCAGGCGGTCACAGAGATGAACTTAACTGAACAGAGGGACGGAGTCTGGGACTGCGCTGCTTTGCATTCCTTGGCCGTTAAGCTGATTGCAGTGGTGGGAGTCTAGCAGTGCTTGCTGTTTTTACTAAAATCCAAGCTCCGGGAACGGTGGGAATCTCAGTTTTAAATAAGGGGTGGTAGTGGGGGGAGTAATCTAATCTTCATGGCTTCACTCCTGTTTATAAATGTGTGGAGTTGGCTATATTGAATTTGGTGTAGCAATGTGTTCTGCTCTTGTGAAAATGTATTAAACAAAATTTGCTTATCTCTTGCTAACTCTCCTGTGTTGTCATAGCATTGGGATTTTTTTAATGTTCATGGGATTAAAGTTATTTTGGGACCCTAAACTGTGAATTCCTTCTTAAAAACTGTCAGAAAAATGTAGGCAGCCTTTCTTTCTGTGCAGCCAGCAGAGAAGAACTGTTTTCTTGATAGTTTTGATATTTTCATGGAAAACAGCTCCTTCTTGTCGTGAGGGTATTGGCTGGCTTCTCAGGGCTGTGGTGATGGTAGAACAAGACTTTTAAGTACTGTAGGTTTGATCAAACTGAATTTTTCCCCAGTGGTAGATGTGTGCTGAGGGCATTCCAAGAAACTCATAGGTTGCTTGCCTTTGTGTATACCATAAGTTAGAGAGTAGTTACTCTTTCATTATTGGCATAGATTTCCTAGGGACTTTCACACACTCTACCTCTCCCACTCCTACCCCTCAGCAACATGGAAAAGAAGAGAAAATAGCTCAGGAGATCAGAAACCTGTGCTGGAGGATGAACCTACTCCAGGAGTGCTCTAGGTCTGTTGTCCTTCAGATACTTGGTAGGTACCAGTCCTAAGGCAGGCTGGTTGGTCAGCATGAAGGGATGCTGGCAGGCTGGAAAATACTGCTGAACTAGACCAGCTCATAACCCTCTTTGTTGTTTCATGGAGATATAAGTAAAACTTTGAGATCTGAGCATGCTTGAATTTTGGAGAACATGCAGAAGTAACAAATCTTATGTATTTAAAAACAAAAAACTAACCCAAAAAACCCAAACACACACCCCTCCACAAAGCATTAAACAGCAGAGCTTTTTCTTCCCCTGCTAAAAAGACAACTTTTAGGTGTTTGTGTTTTCATACAGGAATTATTTTTTTGCTGAGACAATACCAAATAGAAAGTGATATTCTAAGAAACACAATGGTCAGCTACATTTTTAGACTTAATGGTGGTTGAGTTTATTGGTCTGGCATTCTCTGGCTGACACTACTTTTTTTTGAGAGTGTTTTTATAGGAGGCACATCAAACTTTCTGCATGTTTCCTTTATGATAGCAACTGAGAAAACCAAAGTAGAGGTTGCAGTTTGACCAGGTGATACCCCTCCAGAAGGGTCACAGTATTTCTACTCTAGGTGCTTCTTGATCAAGATCAGAACTGTGGTGTTGTATATTGGGAAAAACTATTGTTTTCATATTTGGCTTTCTTTTGCCAATTTAACACTATTTTCAAAGCTAAACCAGTGCAGGAGATCTCTTATGCTTTTATTTCTTTTTTAGGTACCTATCACAGTGGCATCACACTCAGAAGTTTGTCTTTTGCATTCATAATCTGTGACTTTTCTGATGAGGCTTATAAAATTTTGAAGCGTGTTGGTTCAGACTGTTTAATTTAAAACTAAGAAATAGAATTTGATTGAAAAAAATGTGCATTGTGCAAGGCTTTGTGGAAGCTACCTGAAGTTATGTTGTGCCCAGTAAAGCACCAGAACTCTGCCAATACAGGATACCTGTGGTGCGTTTTCAGCTGGGGAATTAAACACAAATCCCACACAGTGGGGCCTGTGACAGTGACCTGTGACTAATTTCTGTTGCTCTGCACCAAAAATTTACTGCCTCACTGCTGAGATCAGGCAAGTCGCAGCTCTGAAGACTGTCACAGTGTCGAGGTGGATTTAGAGCTCTAAAAGCCTAAACCTGTGGGGTCACATTCCTAACAGACATCGGTAACAGCAGTAAATGCTGAGGACTGTGCTACCATTAGACAAGTAATCATACAGCTTGCATTTTCTATGAGTGCCTTACTACGGGGATCTTGAAGTGCCTAAATTATGCTTTACCCCCGTTGTAGTAAGGGTTATGGAGTGTAATCAATGCCATTATACAAGTAAGCGAGGCCCAAGGTGGTTAAGAGATTTGCCCAGTGGTGCGCAGCAAATCTACTGAGCCATGAAAATAACTCTCCAGTTCTTGATCCCATTTCTGTGCTCTAATCTAAAGACCACATTTGAGTTTGGGTTGCAAAAATAACTCCAGAAACCTGTAAGCACGGAGATCTGCAGCTCCCTTTATACTTGTTTCAGTGTTGCTGCTCATTTCCATAGATACAAGTGGTTGGAAAAATATTTTTCTTACCTGCGATAAAGGTGCATTTTTATCAATGGAATTAATGCAGCTTCTTATTGTGACTATCTGTTCAAAAAAATGTAAAGGGAGAATGGTGCAGGAAATCTGAACGTGGTGAGCTTTTAATTAGGAGGGAGGTAACTTTTTCCCTGAATTAATACATATGCTGGGGGGAAGCAGTGAAACTCTCTTCTCCCTCACCACATCTCAGAATCTTTCTCCATGTGGGTCTGTTTGTTCTCCTTAAAGAGCTGTGGATGAAGCTGGTCAGATAATTTCTGAGAGAGCAAGTTCTTCTGCAGCAGATGCTTCTGATGAGCTTTAGGAGCATAATTCCCCATCTTTTCTTGTATGCTGTGGCATCCCTGAGTCTCCTTGTATCTTCCTTGCACCTTTAACCAGTAAGGATTACCCAAAGCCACATTATTTTAATTTATATAGGTATTATATATATGTATTATATTATTTGTGTATATGTACACATATATGTGAGCTGTAACCAATTTTTTTAAAGCAGTTAGGGATTATTAGTAATGGTGGTCTCAGCTTTTTTCCATCGTTGTATGCTGTGCTGCTAACGTCCCCTGAGCACAACAAATATCAATATGAAAAATGAAAACTATCCAGCTGAGAATGATCTGCATGACTTCACTCATGAGAGGAATTTATCCTTCACAGTTTGGAAGGGTTTTAATGTGTCCAATTCTGCCAGTGCTGGGCTAACCATAACAAAAAACTCCATAAGAGCTGAACCTTCTGTGTTTGTAATTAATTTACTTAATTGATTGGTTTTGATGAATACGACGATAATTATAAACGTTTTTACTGGGCATAGATTTGAGCACCTCTTAAGGGGCTGTTTTAGTGGTTACTGTTGTTTTGCTAAGCTTTTTTTAAAAGGTATCATCACATAATAAAACCCGAGCATTTCATAAGCTTTTATAATACCGGGAAATGATTTGGCTGGATTTCACCTAATGGCCTTGCATTAGAAGTCTGGAATAGAAACACAAAATTACTTCAAGGATTCATATACCTTAGTAAGCTTCTGGAAAGATGAGTAATATTACCACTTGAGCGTTACAGTTACCTAATGCTACGGCCATTGGGAAACCCTTAATTAAATGGGTTTCTTGGTTTCCTAAGCGATCTTCCTCAGGGGCAGGGGTGACTGAGGGAGCTGATCAGCAGGGCGGTGTGATGGAAAGCTGCACAGGTTCCCTGTTCCACAAAGTGCGCGTCTTTGCAAAGTGGAGGAAATGGTGTCCGTTTGAATTAGGGGAGGTAATGATAACAAAGCTATGTGTATCCCAAACCCCAGTTCTTTTTTCTATTCCTAATTTATAGGCACTGATGCAAAATCCATCCACTTTACGTCTGCAACTACTTAACATTTACAATAACATGGGTATGCAAGAGCATGAGGAACAGCACAGGCGTAGCCGAGCGCCAGGCAATCCCCTGTATTAACAAGACAGCAACATGAATGTTGTAACACACATCTTGCTGTCCTAACCCTTCGTAAGGGAGTTCTGAAGTGCACACCCAGGGCTCACAACTGGAAAACCCTGATGGATGTACATGTCCATGGAGAAGGTGTATAACACTTTGAATAGACTTTTCCTCTGTATGATCAGCCCCTTCCACCTACCCCATACTGTTCTGTGGAGGTATGTGTACCTCAGGAACAGTGTTTTTCATCATCTCTGATTTCAAATCACAACCTCTTGACTTATTTTTAATCTTACTTACAAGCTCTTAGCTAACAACTCTTGGTATTAAGAAGATACTTTGAATATATCTATCTTGTTGCCCTCTGCACCCCTCCCTTTACAGTTGGTATCAACAGTGCAGACACATCTGATCTTCTGTGAACACTGCCTCTTCTGTGATTTTTTTTTTGAAACTTAAATTCTTTCAATTCTTATCATACTGTTTTGCACTAGACAGTACTGTGTATTGACATGTGATACGCTTTAATATAGAGAGTTGATTCATAGGATGGTAAATGTTTTTGTTCCGTTTTGCTGGTCATTGGCTTTTGATCAAGAGTTTGATCTAAAATGAAACCAGAAAAGGTTTTTATACTCAAATCGAAGGGCAGGAAATAAAGGATACTTAAATGAGAATATAGCTCTGGAAATGCGTGCACAGATCTTGTCTTCTATATTCATAACCTACAATTGCCCTGAAGGGATTTATTAAAATTCAAAGCATGCTGATCCCAGACTGATTTCAAACATGAAATTGGGAACTGACTTTGATGTTTATTTATTTATAAATATATATATAAAATATATGCATATACATACACATATGTGTATATATACAAATACAAATTTTTTTTATCAAAATGCAGATTAGTCTATGAAGATGCATTCATTTACACTGCACCCAGTAGAATAACAGACTTGCATTGATACCGAATCATAAATCTGGAGAACAAACAAGGACCAACCAATGTTTTAATTTTGATTGTCTTTATAGTTTTAGAGTTTGTGAAAAATACACAGATTATTTTCAATAAGTGTAATCAGTTATGACCAGTGGAACCTTCCTTCTCCTGATAGCTGCAAATGTGCTGTGAATTGATGGAGCATAAAAAGTTATCCTGTTTCAGGTAAAAACAGGCTCAGAAGATACGTTGGCTAGAAATGCAGACTTCTAGAATTCAACATCTGTCAGTGGTGCTGATAAAGTAATGTTACCACCCATCTGTAAATCCATGAGCCAGACTAGCTTCAAACCTTGAACATAGTCTTCTATTACTTTTCTATACTAAATTCTTCCAAATGTGTTCAGACATGTCACAGGAAGAGATTTAATCTGAATCTGTTTCTACTATTAAATGGTATATTTAAAAAAAAAAAAGTGTTTAAAAGACCCCATGTATTGACCAAATCAGAGAATATGAAATAACATTGGTGATATACATTCTATTTGCTGCTGCTGCAAAAATTACCATGCTTATTTAATAAATCCTGATCACGTACTAAACACGTTCTAAAAACTGTGGTTCCTATCTCAGTGAAAATGTTGTTGAAGAGAACTGACAGTTAACTTCATTCATTTATATTTGGATCTCAATGCATTTTAGTTGCACTCTTTTTGTTTTCCATTTGAAACTTACTGTGTTCAAGGATAGTGGTATTGCAGGAAAAAAGCTTTAATAGAATTATGCATTTAAAGAGGTGCTGCTAATAAAAAGGAAGACTAGTCTTCTTCCATAAATTAGGTCTTTACTAGTAAAGTTCTGTTCACTTTTATTTATTACTTATGTCTTCCTGAGTGGGCTGGCCAGAACCAGAGAATCTGTGATATTTAAACTTTGGCACATGAGGAAAGTTCATGTCGCCTCTCTTGTGGCAGAGGTGTGTAAAACTCAGCAAGTGAATCAAGAACTTCTTTATGCTCTGGCTAATGGCATTTCATGCTATAATTTTTTTTTATTTTTTTTTTTTACCTGATGTTAAAAATTTAGCTGACTCTAAAGTCCTGGCTCTGAACAAGAAACTGTGAAATGCACTACAGTTTTCCAACTGCAGATAAAAAGTAGTTATAGTTGGAAAATGGAAGGGGAAAAATTTGGGTGGCCTGGGTTGTGTGCATGTATTTATGGACATATTATTTACCCCATTTAAAGGAGACCATAGCAAAGAAGATTTGGAAGGCATCCAGTTCTTCTGGTCCTAATCTAGCATCTGGTTTTGTTTTCTGCTCTTTTAAAATTAAACTTGTGAAGAATCTTTTTGAGATGGGGTTATACAGCCCTCTTTTATGATAATTGCAAAATATTAGTGAAAAGTACTTTGTGCCAGAGGATCTGCTTTTTGCAATAGGCTGTACAGATCAAACAAGTTGTTATTAAAACCAGATTCCTGACTGATAATATCCACCATCTGGGAGCAGTGATTGCAGATACAAAATTGGATTCTCCAGGGGAGGTGGTTGTGCTGCTTGATGTTGAAATAGCCTTTGATAGAATAGGAAGAAGAGCTGTTTACTGCGGATAGAATTCCATGAATTTCTTGCATGAATCCATTAAAACTCTCCATTATATCCTGGGGGCAGTGGGTGATAACTGAGTATTTTCCAAAATAATTTCACATTGCAAATGGGGGGGAGGGGTGGAGTTTAGATAAACATGTATTTATCTTTCGTATCGCATTTCTTTATTATTATCAAGTCCTGGCAGAGTAGGTTAGAACAACCACCAGATTAATGACACTTAAAACAGATCTTTCTTTGTAGACAGAATCAGATTTTTTTCTAAGTGCTGAGTACTTAGAGCTATCACCAGATGCTGAGTAAATCTTTGTGTGACTTATCCTTGTTTACTAAGGCCACAGAAAGATTTTGTAAAAGAGGATGAGAACTGGGGATTTTAGCATTCCTGTGCTCACACTGCTAGCCCCGAAACCATTATATTTTTTCCACTGGGGACTATGTTAAACTGCCCTTATGTGTTTGCTTTGCATTTGAATGACAAACCTCGTGGCTGAAAAAACTAAATACTTTGGTTTGTGTTTCTTAAGTTGTATTTTTATAACTTGTGCAGTTTTGGTGGTCAAACCTTTTGAGAGACAAAAGTTTAATACATTTTCCCCTGGGAGAGACTGAAATAGAGCCACCAAGCGCAAGCGTGTTCTCTGGATTATATCCCTTTGCATGTACAGCTTTATTTTGTCAAAGTGTTCAGCAGGTTTTTCTGCCTATACTCTCATGGAAAATGAACTTTTTAGACTTTGTGTAGAAATTGAGCACATCATCATTCCCTAGTTCACATCATGATCGTATTATGATGGCAGGTCATCTCCTCAAAGGCACAAGGACAGAGCAGCAGTCCCAATGCCACTGTAAAGACTCATGGATTTGCTCCAACCTTGCCCAGCTCCTGTGGAAGAGCAAGAGGATGAATAGTTAAAGACCTGTTAAACTGTAGTCTCCGCATTTGGCATTCAGGACATAAACTATGGTGGAAGTAACCGCAGACAAAATTAATTTCTCAAAATTTATACTGTGGCAGCATTAGTACTGCAGGTAATTTTGCTGAATTACTATCCAGGATCATAATCCTATAAACTGCATACATGGCAATGATAGAAAATACATCCCATAGCAGATGTTAACATTTCTACTGAAAAATTCTCAGATATAACTGAGAAGTGCTTTGTTAAAACCAAAACTTCATAAAATAGCTTCTGGTAGAATGGTCTTGTAAGTGGTCAGTCAAAATGAAGCTAGAGAAGCCAGTATGAAACTCTTTTGTCCAGATGATTGTACTAAAACCAGCAGCACGCATGTTGGGTATTCTGAGAAACGCCGTGTGACACAGTGTGCTGTACAGCTGTAGGCTGGGTTTTGCAACACTTCTGGCAGGTCCACCTCCCTGAGCAGGCAAGACTTGGCATAAGTATCATAAAACAATATTTAAAAAAAAAAAAAAATCAGTGTCTAACTTCATCGCTGTCTCTTGTTCATCCTGTTGATACTATAGTGTTTATATGAACTAACATGTTACCAAAACACTTCTTGACTCAGAATGTGATGATTTTGTGTGAACTACTGGAAATCCAAAGCCATCTGGGATTGAGGGGGGGGGATGTGCACAAGAAGGAGAAGGTACTGTTTACAGATGATTCAGCTTCAGTAAGAGTTCAGAACTCATAAATAGGACTTTTGCAGGAGACATGTAACTTGGAAATATCAAAGTATTCACTACATGTCAATGAGAAAAAAAGAATTTATAATCACCATTTCATCTGCAGATTGGATGATAACTGTCACCTCACATAGAATAGTTGTCTTCTCACAACTCAGGCCTCTTCAAGAATGAAGTTTTCTTTATAAAGAGATTTATAAAGAAATTGCCATTTCCAGTGAGGGATTTTTGTTGTGATTTTATTCCTTTCTTTCATAACTATTTGTATATCTATATTCCTTTCTCTTCATAACTGTCATAATATTAAAGGAAAGACAGCCCACTGTCTGAGATGCACCAACATGGGATTTGAAATGCCTTGATTTGACTTCTGCTAGGCCACACAGCTCCTGGATTTCCTTAAGAAAATCACCGGGATCAGGCCACAGAGAAAGGGGATGTTCCCCAGTAAGATCCAAAGTTTAGGCATCCTTCTCCCTCTGCCAGGGGTCTGCGTTCCTGACATGGGTGTCCTGGTGCTCTCTTGCAATGCATGGGAGCATTAACTGCTGTGGGATGAGATGTCATTCTCTACCACTCTGCTGTTCATAATAGCAAGTAACAGCTGTAACTACATAGGTGATTTGTACAAAAAAGAAAGTGGTGACAAAGCCCTTTTTGAGAATTGGAGTGAAAGTGAGTTTTAACATCAAAACTAGTAGAGACACTCCATATTAAAAGCACAATAATTTAAGAAGGGTGGTTTTTTAATTGCATAATTAGTAGCGTATCTGCAGTGTACCAGATTTCCTATTCCACATTAGTGAGAAATCACTGTGTAGTTCTTCACCCCATTAAAAGCGGTCTTTGCTGAGCTCATGTCATGATGATGATTTGAAGCTACATGGGGAAAACAAATCAATCACAGTTTACTATTCATGAGTTGAAACTTGCAAAGTCCCAAACTATCATATAATGTTCTAGAGCAAAATGTGTTGCAATAATAGTTTATGTTTTATTGCAGCTTCATGCTAGCAAGGTGCTCGTGTCTCCCTTCAACATATAAACCTTTGATCTTGTGAAAATAGAGTTCATTTGTTTTGCCTCCCACTGCAGAAGCAATCTGTCAAATGCTCCCTGCCCAAATTCTGATTAACTGTCAGCTCAACTGTGCACAGTAAGTCTGAGAGGAAGGCAGATTTAAGAGAAAATGCTAGGGCTAGGTTGTCTCCGGTCTGGATCCAGCAGCCTTGTGTGGTCACAGCAATTTTAGATGTCACTTACAGATGATTCTGGAGACCTAATATGGAAAAAGACAGTAATGTGAAATGCATGTGGTTGTCTTTGGTTTTTTTTGCCAGTCATGGTATATCAGCTCGAGCAACTTCTTGCTCCTTACTTTAGCAGCATTTATTCTCTTCTTCCCTGCTCCCAGTTATTCTTTTGAAGAATAATACATGTTAGGATATGTCACAGTCCTTGACTTTAAAAGAAAAAAGAATTCTAGCATATGAAATATCTAGCTAGACTAGTCTCGTACATGCTTTTGATGAGTAGACCACATAGTGGTGTTGTGTGAGTTACATAAATTTGGATTTGAAGCCTGTAACTATGATAAATATTTGAAGTAATAATAGGATGTAACAAACATTAGAGGACTGAAGTGAAGGGAGGAGGGGATATTCGTGACCCTCACCTCCTTCACTCTGGTCCTAGCTAAAACTCTTGTAGGTAAAACTCTTGTAGGAATGCTGTATTTTCTAAAGATCCAATTATTCTACGTGTAGGACCATCCTTTAGCTCAAAAAGCATGTGGTATAGGGGCTGTATGTTCCTTAAATATTTACTATTTCAAAATTATCTTATGTGCAAAGTCAAAAGTAGTTTCATCTTTAATTTCTTGCCATAATGATATCCAAGAGCATAACCCTTTTTCAAAAACAGTTTAAAAATGTAAATACCAGTTTAAACGATTGCTAAAAAGTAAATACTGGTTTAGAAAATGTGAAAAATTAAACACATACACACCCTGCTCCCCCCCCCCCCAATGGTTAAGACTAACAGCCTGTAGCTATTCACCTGGGAAGGCCACTGTTAAAAGACTGGAATTTATGTGCTTTTTAACTGTGAAGTGATGACAAGCACCTCCACAGACAGCTTCTCTAACAGTAGCTATATTCAGACAGGAGAATAAAGGCTGATAACTAAGTAAACTACATCCTACCTTCTATTTGAAGGCCTCAAAGGATTTGCAAGGGAAGAGCAGGCTTGTGGCTGAAATGGAGTCAACCATTATTCCATTAAAGCCATGGGAACTTAGTATCTTTGAGACTGCTACCTCTTTGCTGACTTATTATGGCTAGCCAACAGGTTAAGTTGTTATTACAAGGACTGATAGACACACAGGTACAGTAATTGCTTAAGCCTCATTTCATTAGTAAATTAGGCCAAAAACAAGAATGGAGAAACCTCTGACTAATAAGACTTGCAGATCTGTAGTTTTAATTTTCCACAACAAGGCCCATTAGAAACAAATTGCATGCATCAGTGACTGTCCTTTCCTCCGCACATAGTGGTAAAATACACACATTTCTAACCCTATTATCTTTGTATTTCCTAGCTCCAATAAATATACAGAATTTATAAGCAACAGAGGATGTAATATTCTGAACCTGAGCCGTTCTGCTGTCTTTCTCATTAAAAGCAGTATAGAGGCAGGTACACTGGAACTTCCCACAGATGTTCAGACCTTCACTGTACCTGCTCCTTTGTGGGAAGGTTTTACATAGTAATATGATAAATCTCTAGAGGGAAAAAATATTTAACATCTGCATGCAGTTAATTGTCTTCACAGATCAGCATCTGCAATCTGCTGCTTCTCCCTCGCCCCTGTTACTAAAAATGGTAATAGTCAAGGACTGTGCTTGTCAATATATATTAAAAACAGATAGTTATGGAGATACAGACATTGTGCCATTTTAGAGTATTTCTCATTCAAATTTTGCATAAGACTGAAGGTAAAATTATCTTGTGATTGCTTTGCATCTTTGCTTTCTTTTGGAATGACTTGTCAAGGCCATAAAGCTCCACTTAAAAAGAAGCTACTTGCTTAAAATTCGAGGGTAGGTATGAACGAAGCAACTGAAATTAGCAGCATGCCTCTATACAGAGTAAACTATTTGTTGTTGCACTGGAAAGGCAGTTGATGGTATTCTAATTAGCATTATTATGTAAATGTTGGCAATGACAGCTGAAGTTGGAATAATGCTTTGTTTCAAAGAAAGTTGGGCAAATTTAGTAATCCTCTTGTTTAAAGTTTCCATTTTCTGTGGCTGGTTTATCAAAATCTGTCCTTTTCTAAATCTTATGAGGTGGTAGAGAGGCAGGGAAGGGGTTTCAGTCAAAATTTTGCTTCTGAACCAGCTATGGTAAATAAGCTGAAAGATTTGCAGCCCACCTTTCTGAAATTTCTAGTAATCCTTCCTATTGAGTGAGTTGGAAACACTGAAAATATTTTAGTATTTCTACTTCTGGATTGCTTGAGGCTAAAGTGGTGTAGATGTGTCTAAATAAGGTGAGAGAGATATGAATTCCTTTAACAGCAGTGGTATCAATTTACAGATTTATACTTTGTGTCCAGACTGGTTTCTGTTGTTTATGGTTGTCTATTGCAAGAAAATAACTGATTAAATTGGTACAAAAACTTAAGGCCTTTGATTAAGGAAAGAGAAAATTAAAAAATCCTTTTTTTTAGCTGTCAACAAGAAGATGACCAGGAATAAAAAAGCATCACAGAGGGATTGTTAAATTGTGGTACGGGTATATCTTAACTCTCATTAGACTCTCTCTGTTCTCTCATGGTCCCTGAATAACAGTATGAGCATTTTTTTTTTCCCTAAAATTCAAAGTGTGTTAAAATCCCGTATCGGGTATTTATCAATACCAATGTATGTGGTGACTTGGGGTTCAGATATTTTCTCTCTCTGGTTCCTTGTGTACTCTTATTTCTCTTAAATGAGAAAAATATCTGACGCCAAAACAAAATGAGGCAAGAAACATGCATCATTAAATGTTACATTTAAATGTGTCTTGTAGATAGAATGGAACAATAATTTAAAAATATTAGCAGATATGAAATATTTTGAGGCTTCTTGAAGATGCGATTTTGACAAAAATAAAATCACATTTATGCAAATACTGTCAGCAAAGTACAAGTTCGGATGCTGTCCCATGCCGGACATACCATAGCGGTGATTTTCAGGCTGATTTACGTGGACGTTTGGGATACTCCAGTACAAAACCCTCTATGGTTTCCTGAGCACAGCCCTCTGCACCGCAGTGTTTGCCTGGTGAGCTGTCCTGAGGTGGTGAGGGAGCAGCGTCCTGCCTGGCCAGAGCCCCTGGCACAGCCTGGCAGCTGGCACACGCTCGTGCTTCCCTCCCTGACTGGGTTCCTCGTGTTCAAGCCTGTCTGTTGTGGCAGGAAACACCAGGAAGAAAGGTAGGAGATTTTTATGGCTTTGTATTTTTCTCTTTTATTTTTTTTTCCTCTGTAGATCACACAGCACATTGCATGTTGTTTCAAACATAAAATACAGAAATTATTTGGGGACTTACATTCTACTGGTCTTGTCCATAGCAGAAATTTGCAGGCTTTTACACAAATTTATTTTCAGACAATCATTGAGGTGCCGCCATCTTCCTCGTTATGAGGAAACCATGTGAGAGAAATTGTGACTTTCATGCAGGCATGTAACCTCTTCCTGTCACCAAAAGAACTGTATTTACTCGCTTGTATTTACCCAACAACTAAATTTTGATAACACCAGTTTAATATTGCTCTATTGTCCAATTTTCATGATGTATTTATAAAACCCACTCCCTTGTGGCACATGGGTGAAGCTGTCCCACACCAGCTTGGACCGGCCGGGGAAGGAGGGAAAGGGGACGCAAGCACTCTGCCTCTGTCTCTTTAGCTTTGAAAAGTAGCAGCGTAAACCTCAAGTGGTTTAGGGTAAGAAGTGTGGGTTTGTTTTTGCATTTATTTTGTTAATGTTTTCTGATGCTTCCCACCTAGTTCACCTCTATTTGAATAAGTCTTTTATAGGCGCATTGGATGGATCTTTGCTTCCATAAAGTGCCTGTGGCAGTGCCCACATCATGTTCTGTCAGCCCAGTGCTGCCTGGGGAAGGGTTTGTTCCCTCATGGCAGAGCAAAACCCACCCTCAGCCTCTCCCCCAAAATGTTGTTTAGAAGGAGGGGAGGGCTGTCATGATGGTGTGACCATCTTTCATCAAAAATGGTTTTGAGGAGAGAGGTTTCCAGGGCTTTCCCCAGGGGGTTGGGGAGAGATGGAGGCTGTGGGTTCCTCTCACCTCCTCTGGCCCAGCTCCCCGCTTGTCTGGGGCGGGAGGTTGTGTATATCTTTATATGCATGTAACTACACTTAATTTTTTTTTTTGGTCAGTTTTTTTTAACATGGTGGAAAATACCCATGTGACTGTTGCCTGGTAACTGGCAAAGCTCGGGGGAGGCTGTGAGGAGCCTGGCAAGGTGTGGGCGGGTATTGCTGAGCAATGGCGGCCCCCTCACGCCGGGCCTGCTGCGGGCACTGGGAGGATGCCTCTCTGGAGAGCCTGCAGATGAGGCTTTTAACACTGTATTAAAAATTTCTGTATATATTCTGGTCTCCATTGTCCTGTAGAAAGTGCTCATAATTTCCTTCCTTTAAAGGAAACAAAATACTGCTTTGCAAGCGCCCTTCTTCCTTTTATGCAAAATCATGCCTTGATGGAGGGCAGCCCCTTCTGTCGGGTGCCCATTGACATGTGGAGGTTTGGCTTTACAGATTGCATTGATATTTTGCACCAGCCTCTGCAGCTGGGCTCGCTAAAAATATCTTTGGAGATAATTCAGTGAGGAAAAACATGTAACTGTATAGAAGGATTTTATTTATTTTTAAGGTCTGAATTGCTGTTAAATTTCATCCCCCTCTCTCTCAATAATATGTATTATTGAGTGCTCTGTATAATGCTGTCAAGCATCTGGGTCCTATCAGCTAATGAGTCCTATCTGACCATGTGTCAATCTCTTCAGACGAGGTGGGATGGTGTATTTACTGAAGTGGAAGAAAAAAAAAAAATCCAAGAAAATAGAGAGAATTGTCATGACAAGGATCACTGCTGTCTCGTTAAGACTTGTACAGCTAGACCTTTCCACACTTGATTTCCTTTGCTGCCTCCTAAGGAGTTACTTTCACTGGACACCTTCCCTTGCTCTGCTATACCAGTGTGCCTTTTACTCCTGTGTCCATCCCTACATTCTGTAATTAGTAGTAACACCATTCTTGCTGGGAACCACCCTTCCTTGGTGTGCTCTCATTTTTCAGCTACTTAAATGTAGGATTTTTCTACTTCATAAGAAACTTGTGTGGAAATACAATCTTTGCTCTGGGCAAAGTTTTAGGGGAGGCAGAGGAAGCTTTGACTGAAATGTCCCAGTGCAGCCAGGACCAGCTGTGACAGACCCTTAGGGGAGGCAATGGTAGAAGTAGGAGCTCACTGTGGAGAATGCCCTTCTGGCTGAGTGGTACAGTGACAACTTGAGTGACTTCTCTGTTTTTCTTAAACAAGGAACACCTGGAAGATGAGTAGATTGAATAAAAACTTTTCCCCAAATTTTTCTTTTTGCTGTTTGACAGCTTTTCCTCAGCTGTTGATTGTGGGATCAAGGGATGTTCAAAAGCTAGTAAATTCTTCTATTTAGTAAATGTGAGATGCAACAATTACCCCAAGATCTGGGTACTTGCAACCTCTTCCAATATGATGTATCACCACCTATCAAGACATACTGCCTGTAATTTGGAGGGAAAGAGGTTTTGCATTCCACAACACCTGCGATACTTCTAAGCATGCCAATCCTCCTGCTTTCCATATGTGGGAGATCCATATTCCAGTCCTAATGCTGTGTAGAACAAGCTGTGGACACAGCTCAAACTCCTTAATTCCAAGAAAATGTCTTCAATATCAGACTGCAAACAACACATGATTGGGTCTTTTGCATTAAATCCTCTCTTGGTCTATTGGATTGATTTCATGAAACCACAAGTCTGCCTGTTCAGCACAATATCTATTTGATTATGTGTTTTGATGTTGTAGTATTTCATTGTATCAAATATTCAGACACTTCATCAAAAGACAAGGTCTAGCCTTATCTGCTGTTTGATACAAATCATTGAAGTATGTGAATTATAATTGGATAAAATATTCAGTATGATTGCTTTACCTGAAGATGCATCGTAAGTCATGAGTAGCCAGAAACTTATTTTCTTTTGTGCTTTGATGAAATACCCAAATAAATAAATTGCTACCTGAGGGATTGATTTAGAAGTAGCAAGCAGACAAGAGAAAGCATATATTTCCCTCTTGACTTTTAAGGAGAATTGGTGGTAAATGAATATAGTCAGGGAGGTCTCTCAGAGTATATTGTACTGGTGGAATGCAAACACAGAGGATTGTGCATTGAGCAGAAGAAAGGGTGTATGTTCATTATGAGGGAAATGTATTGCAGTACAAAGCACAAATTTTGGCTATAATTTGGTTCTTACCCTTGATTACATTGGATGGATATTGTGGCCAACGGGACTCTTGATTTCAGTGGGAGCAGAACTTGACACATGAATTGCTTTTTCAGCTTTAAGGAACTAATTCTTTGAGGGGTTTAAAAACTGAGGTGAGAGCAGGCATATTCATTACAAAGGTCTATTTTTGTGGAGTCCATTAACACAGTTGGAAGACAATGATAATGCTATTAAATGAGTACACTTGAAAAATGCTTGGGAAAATTGTCTTGTTAACAGGAGCCAATGAACTGGTAACCTGAAATTAGACCAGTGAGACTTATTACACTTTAGACATACTTGGAGCTAGAGGTAGAAGGATCAAGATTTTAAGCACAGAAGAATACACGTTTTTAAATTCCAGGTTAGAGTGAGAAAGTATGATTACACATGCCTTTTAATGTATCTTAACTTGCAAAAACTATCCCCATTTCTGGAAGACCTTTCACTATACCGTAATGAAGATAACACGCTTGACATCAAAAATTTTGCAGCCAAGCATGAAGGAGCTTTGACACTGGCTGATGTTTGTGAGAGAATACTGCAGGAACCTGCTGATTTGTCTATCCTTTAAAATGTTGAAAGAAAGGCTTAGCAGAAATGGCATCTCTGTAGATGTTGTTTCAAGGAAAGATTTGCTTTTTGCTAGTGGAACATTCTGGAAGTTTAGGTTGTTTTTTTAAAAAAATAAATTCATAAGTATCTATTTTGTGTTAAACTCTGAATTGAATACCTGGCTGCACATACATATGAACCACAAAAGCAATTCTGACTACCTTAGCAAACCCCTTGGTTTTCCTTCCTCTCCATGCTGAAGATAAATCCCAGATAGTGAGCTCACTAGTATAACCAATGCCTTTTGTAGGAACTTGGAACAGTCCCAGTATTTTTGGACTTGTTGGAAGGAATTGCCCCTTGAAAGGAGATAGGAATGTCATTTCTGCTCATATAATTACTACATACCCTACTGTACTAGGAATTATGCTGTGGTTTTCCTTATTCTGGTCAGGAAAAGCCGTAGGTCAGTTCTAAGCACAGCTCCAGACTTCTGGTTAATAACACACAGAGCAAATTTATAATTTAATTTATATACCTGCAAAGGTGATTAAGCAAAATACCCCTCCCCATATTAAAATCATAATAGAATTTATGCAAATCCCATTTCCCACCTGAAATACAGGGCACTGTTTGTCAAAACTTTTTTTTTCCTCTTTTCCTTAACATAAGCTCTGTGCCACATCAGTTTTTCATTTTGTTGTTTTAAAACAAAGTGGCAATCAAAACTAATTTTAAACTGATTCAATGCTGAATTTTTCATTACAAAAAAAAATAAAATAAATTTGAATACAGTAATTCTCAAAGCAACAGCAGCCTGAGCCCCTACCTGAATTTTCACACTTAAATCTTATCTGTGTGCTCTGGTCAAGTTCTGGTTCTAAATTTTATGCCTTTATTATATTAAGTAGAGGAACAATGATATTTTGGATGGGGAAAGGCTATATGGCCTCTCAGACTTTGCATATTTCCCCTTCTGTTTGCTTATGTACATTTTATGTACATGCAGAAACTTGTTTGTTTTCTGCATTTATAACCTTGCAGGCCTTGACAACTGTTCAGTCAGATTTACCAAACTTCGGAGGGCTCAGGTTTGTGTGAAGGTAGAAAGAAGAGTTAAGCTAATCTTTGCTGTACGTAAAGCAGTCTATAACTGAAAAGTGCCCTCTAGAGTGCTGCCCTACCTGCTTTGTTCTTGGAAAAGTGTAACTACTTCAGGGATTCTGTAAGATTCTGATTTAATTCCTCGGTTTTCACTGAAAGCGAGGGATGACCAAAACAAAAAAATAGGTCAAACCTTGGGGAAATGCAAACCTAGATTTGCAGAAGAAAATTCTCTTTTGTTACATGCATAATTCCTGCTGATCTGCCACAGGATGCATGCCCATGTGAAGAGCAAGGCAGAATTGAAACTCTGAAGCTTTTGAGGTTTCCCTTTACTTCAATAAGCATTTCTGGTGCTCAGCCTACCTTAGAGTCAGGCCTTAAATGTCAGATTTTTTTGATCACGTTTAAAAAGGTGACTCATTGTGAATGCTTTATTGTATGTTGGGCTGGGAAGGACAGATAATGGAGTTTTGATAACAAAATATCAGAAAGTAGAAGAGATCTCATTATTGCAAGAGTCGGAAAGTTAACGTATTTATTAAAGGTCTGTCAATTGTGACAGTCCTCCTTGCCTGTAAATGTCAATGCATTATAAACTTCAATAGCTTCCTTCTTGTTTCTCAGACTCTTGTCAATCACTGCAATTATCACATAAATCAAAAGTCTCAACATAAACTTTCTTTGCTTCCCTGCTGCATTCTTCTTAAGCTTAACATGTGATGGAATCTGTGATTTGTTTTTCAGAAATATTTGATGGCCACTTGCTAATCAATAGGATGCTAGTGACAGCACCGAATTCAAAGCCAATGCACTGGTCTAAATGCCCAGCCACAGTAGGTTAAGACTTTGCCTAATTTTATTGCTGTTATTGCACATGGATTTTAATAAAATATTGCAAACAGGACAGTACACTCTTACATAACTGACCCAAAAAAGATGATGCAAAAGGGAAAAAATATGCATGAAGGGTAGCAGTTATATGATGAAATTTAAAAAAGGAGGGGGAGAGTTTAATGTAAAGACAAGAAAGTTGCCTCTTGGTAAAAGGTTGGAGATCATGGACAGTACAGGATTACAGACACATATGTATCTCTGTGCATCATGGCTACATCAGTGTGTTTTATGGAGAAATCTGTTCTGCATCATATTCTGATTGTATTTCTCTAATCCATATGCAAAATGCCTAACCAGAACTCTGTTTTAATTGGCCACTTTTGCAGTGGCATGTTCCAAAATAAATCCTTTTGTAGCTGAGTTGAGATGCTAAGGACAAAACATACTGGGGCTTCCCCAGCAGCTTACAGCTGTGAAAACAGTAAGGGCTCTTTATGTTCTTCATTGAAATGTGTTCCCACTGAACAGACTATTAGTTTGATTTCACTTCCCCTATTTTAAACTGTCTTTAATGTCTGTAGTGAATCATATATCTAGAAACCTAAACCGAATGAGTTACAATAGTTTCTAAATCCCTCATGCTGCACAACTGAAGTCAATGGGGACTTAGCTATTCACTTCAGTGAATGTAAGATCAAACCCTAAGGAGGCTCTTCTATTGCTGCTGAAACAATTCAGTATGTCCTATCTATCTTTCAAAAGTACATATACATAGGCTAGCAGACTCTAAGCTTTGTTGTTTATGGTTTCTCTATTGTTTAATACAATCTATGATGTATTTGCGCCAACAGCTCTCAGATGAATTATTTTCAGTTCTTTGTTTATGATTTCTAAGCTTCAAAACAGAAATAAACCTTCAGGACAATAATTAACAAGTCATTAAGTTACTGTTTCATTTTATTATTTGTTTAGAATATGAAAGAGTGTATGCTTTTCATAAATCAAAAATTTTCCCAGGAAATGAGTCCTTCACTACTTATTCTGGCAAAATCCAATTGGCAAGGATTTCTTGAATTGGCGCTGTATCCTTTTGTTCAGAGCTCTATCTATATTTATATCCAAAAAGGCAATGTTAATCAGTCTTGTTATGAATTACTTGAATAAAGGCTTACCAGACAAATCCTGTCCACTGTTTAAATCTCTTGTGATCTTAGTTATGTGGAGTTCCTTGGAGCAATTTCCACCCTTATCTTCATGTGGTATTTGTTTCAGAATGGCTGCATGAAGTAAATAAAGAAGTGGTGGTGGTTTTTTTGGTTTTAATTTCAAACTTCTGTAGACAATAATCTTCCAAGTTTGTATGTACATAACAAGGATTAATTTTCATGTAACAGTCTTTAATCATTTGATTAGATGTGCAACTTGATTAAGGAAAGATGAATCTTTTCCCATCAAGAACATGAATTATAAAATACTTTGTCCTAAGCAATAGAATGCATTTTTCTAAACAGGTAGCATGAATAGCTGGCACATGATTTAGCTGGCTTTCCTCTTTTATAAGAATGGAATAATCTTTGGGGCAATCTTCTGAAAGATGGTCTTTTCTTATTAGCAGGAAAATCTATGACAGTATTGCTGCTTCCTCATTATTCAGGCATTCAACATCTTGTTCTGGATGGCATGGATGCTTTCCTTTGCTTCTAACAATATGGCAGCCTTTCAATTTCTGATTTCATTGTTTTGAATTTTCCCTCTATCTTTTTGGTTTTAAGTACAATGTATCTCAAAATATGCAATTTCTGCAAAATATGCAGAAATGTGTGGTTCCCTCTTTACAGCCATACACTGAATAGTCCCAATTGTGGGGAGTGAAGATAGCAAATCACTGAGAAAAAGGGTACAAGCAACCAGATAAACAATCACAAGATGGGTAAAGGAGGTTTTAGACAAGAACATCCTACTTTACCAACTGTGATGTCATGCTTTATTGACGCCAGTAGCAAAGATTTCTTGGTTGTCTGTGGGGTAAGAATTTCACCTTTTAGTTCTAATCTTGAGGAACTGCTCTCTGAAACTGGAGTATGATGAGAAATAATCCGAAATTCATCCCTTCAAGTTCTCCTTGTGTTCGTACAATTCCTTGGTAACATCATTCAGTCATACATTAACATGTAAATGTAGGGTATCTGTGTATACATTTATAGAAAATGACTGTATGTACTTAGGTATTTATGAGAGAATTATGCTGATTATTGTATCTCTATCTGAATTGCTCACTGGCAGCTCACAGTTGGGGTGGATGTGTGAGACACACACCCCAGATGCTCTAATGTGTCTTTACGTAAAAGTGGAAGTAGGGTTTGGATCAGGTAGTGTGTCTTGCCTGTCTCTTCATGCTGGAGAATTCACATTACTGAGCTGCATTGTAGAGGAACCTAGGTGTATGCCAGAGATACATGTGGAAAGAAAGGTATTTTTTAATAGTTAATGCTATGCTGCGAATATCCCATTCCCAACATGTTCCACTTCATTCCCCAGACACCCATGCTGAGTGGCTCAGAGCAATGACGCTGAGGGTCCCGTACTGCTAGCAATGAATATACATTTATTCATTCTCTGGTATAAGGCTGCTCAATCTTGGAGTAGGCAAATCCAGATGCCAATTACCTAAATTAGCTCTGCAGTGAAAAATATACCCCAACAACAAGCCGTGCTCCTCTTGCATGATTAGGTAATTAAGTCTGTTCCATTCCTGTGAATTACAAGGCCATATTTAAGTTATCTTGACAGAAAGTGAGATATAAAGTGGGATATCTGTTGTTTGAAAAAAATTTTTTTCCCTCTTTGTCTTGCTACAGTTTCTAAAGATAAAGGTTTTGAGAAAGCTTTTGTTCAGTATCATTGGTCACAATTGCTAAAGATGACAGAGAAAAGATGCCCTGGCCACATGAGTTTGTGTGCATGATAAATATCTGTCAAAATGGAGATCATTAAAATATTAAGTATATTCTATGTCATGTTGTATAACTAAAATAAACAGTGCTGTTTAATAGTGAATTATTATTTTGCTAGCATCTTGTGCTTTTTTTTAAAGTGTAATCTGCATCTTATTTGTCTTTCTCAATGTAACCAGCAGTCAGATTCACTGCTTTGTCATTCATCTGTAAAATAAAATCGATGAAGACTGACAGCTTTTCACATCCAGTCAGTGGCAATTAATTTAAATCTCTTGCTGATGATTTTGTAGTCAAAAGCACTCTTATAATACAAGTTTATCTTGTACAAATCAAGAAAGTTCTGGGTTAAGACTTTGACTTACTAATGACAAAATTAGGCAACCTATGTATTCTGTGAAAAGGTCTGAATTGTATGGATACTACAGGTGATACGTGACAGACATCACAACAGCATTGATATACCTCATGGTCAGGATGTCACCATGGTGAAACATGGTATGATTACAATCTACTGTGGCTGATAAGGCTATAATTAATGCTACCTGAATACTGATACAATGAAACAATAAATCTGCCAAAGAGTAGGTTCCTCCAAAAGGGTGTCTGCCTTACTCTTCATGCCAAGCTTCACTAATCATCTTTACTGGTTCCCCAGTGTACCGTTTTCTTGCACATTGTAATTTCCTGCATTAAAGTAGCACATCTGAGGGCTGCTGTAGTCTAGGCTGCACTGGCATTTTCATTACAGAGCCCATTTCTCACAGGCTTGTAACTCTTCTGTAAAAAGGAAAGTGCTGTAGGCAGACAGGTGGCCATTGAGATCTTTGGTCTGTTCTCAGCTCAGCCATGCAAATGGTTAGTGTCTCTGACCCTCTATGTACCAGTGAGTTTGCATTACCTTTAAAGGAGTGGCCCCTGTCTGTTTGATGGGTGGTTTCTGTGATTTTTTTTTTTTTTTTTTTTTAGAGCCAATTCTAATTGTTTTTTCTAACTTTAGACATAATGCCTTTCCCTTAGGTTTATGCCTGTTTCTCCCCACAGCCAGAAAATATAAATAACATGAAGTGAGTCAAAGCCACCTACCAGATACGGGAAAGTTGTATTTTCACACTGTAGCCATCCACATCCTCACAGGTTCTTCTGTTTTTATATGGGCAAATGTATAGTTAATGGAAACAAATAGTGAGTGCCACCTTAAGAAATTATCGTCTTTGCTTGATGAACAACTATTGACACAAATGACAGCAGCATGCAAAACTGACTTAGTTAACTTTGTGTTATAAGGCATGATTGGAGATTTCTGGGTTTTGCTTGAAATTCTAAAACCTTGGAGTAGTAATATCAGTGACTGCTGAAAGATCTAGGTTTGCATTATTAAATTCTGCTTGCACTGCCCTGCTTGCTTGCTTTTACTCCTTTCAGTCTGTCTACAAGCCTGAGTAGAGCTGTGATGTCTGTGTTCTTGATGAGCCATCTGGAAACTGTGAAACTTTGAGAATCTGGAAGCATTGGAAGAATTTGTTGTCTGTAATCATTCTGCTAAGCTTTATGCCACTGTGCAACTGATTAATAATCCTTTGAATCAAGTTGTTACTGTGTAATTCTGGATTATTTACACCTTAAATAACAAAATGATGTTTTATGAGGCTCAGGTGATTCTCAGGAAATAGCATCACCTAACTCTCAGTGGCTGACTCACCAGAAATGTGTCTTACTGATGCACCAAATGAGCTAAGGGGACACAGATATTCTCAAACACTGCTGACATAGACTTCAATATGCCTTTCATGTTTTCTCTCATCCACTCATATGGGTAGCATTTTTAATTCTTTGGTTTCTGTGTCCAGCTCTCAATGGATTGAAGTCAGATTTCCTATTTACAGAGTATCAAACAATCCTCTTGACAGGCAGTCTCTTCTAAACCAATAAACAACATTCTCCCCCTCCCCCGGCTTATTTTTTGTTCTTCTGTAAGTTAAACAAAACATTAAGTGCTTTGAGAGGATGATTAAACAGACCCTTTTGGTAAATGATTCTGACCTTGTCATTTACTTTAAAAACATGCTGTACATCCAGACCATGTTCTTGTTCCATTTCACTGAGGATGTTCTCAATTTGCAGGCTGTGCATATGTTTGTTTTAAGATTTTCCAGCAAATTGAAAGCTGTATGTAAATAGGTCCCTGTGGAGGAAAAAGATTTAAAAAGAAAAAAGGAGGGGGGCAATGCCACAGCAGTGACTTTTTTTCTGTCTTCCTAGTACTTGCAAATAGTATGTTAAATGGTTCTGTAGTAAAATTCCATACATGTATGTACACACACACCTCCTCATAGGTGATGTACACATGTGTGTGCAGTGATTTCCAGGTTCAGTGCTGAATTGAGAGCAAGATCCAGCTCCCTGAAAGTTGAATTCTAAATCTTGAATGTCAATCTTTTGTCAAAGACAAAGAAAACAAACAATACCCCCCAAAAGAAAACAGCCCCAAAGCCCCCACAGTGTGCCACTATCTAGTAATATCCTTTATTAGAAAAGCAGTTGTGTGCTTATGACTCCCCCATAAAGTTGTAGGGTGTGTGTGGTTTGGTTTTTTAAATTCCCAAATCAGAATTGTTTCCTTACCTGTAGAGGCAAGAAGAGGAAACTTGCTTACCATATACTTACTGCAAACTATCTGTACTCTGAATGTTGAACTGTTTTTCATTACAAACAGTTGCAATATAACTTTAAATTTGCTAACTGTGTTTTGGTGTCCTGGCTCTGGCTAGGGTAGGGTTAATGTCACCAGGAGCCAGGCCAGGTGAGCCAGGCTGGCCGGGGGCTATTCCATACCCTGTGAGGCCATGCTCACCAGAAAAGGGGGCTGGTCGGGGAGGGGCGGGTTCGGCGGGGCTCCGGGACGGGCTGAGGGTCCGGTCGGTCGTTCGGATCGGTAAATTGCTTTCTGTTATCACCCATTGTGTGTATCTGTTATCAGTACTGGTGTCGTTTGTTCCCCTCTCCCTTGCTGTCCCAGTAACCTGTCCTTACCGCAACCCACGAGGCTTTTGCCTTTGTTTGTGTGTTCGTGAGCGAGCAGCCGCGTGGTGCTCGGCTGGGCCTAAAGCACGTCGTTTGGCTATATGCCTTGAAGTAAAATGACACGCTTCCAAAATGTGCGGTTTCCATAACTGCAGAAACAAGTTGTTTTTATAGTCCATTCCCAACATGATTTACCATCCAATACATCATCTGTCAATGTGGTAGTGACAGCATTTAATGAAGAATATCAAAGAGGTAAAATTTTAGGCTTTCCAGATTTTCCCAGTGTTACTTCTTTTTCTAATATTTTAAATTTATAGATCATTTTGTGCTGAAGGGTTTGCTTGTTTCTATGTGCTTTAGTCTTGTTATTATGGTGTTGACCTCAGCACACTTTATTTATTTTCTTCAGACTTGGTGAACTACTATACGTGCTATTCGCTAGCTGTCAAATACAATAGGATCTGATTGATGAAGGAAGAACTGCCTATGAAATCCTTGTCCTAAAGAGTGTCTTCAATGATTTAAAGGGCACTTAAAACTAGTAACAAGCCTTAAATATATGTTCTGGGGCCTCAAGCAATGGATAAGAAGAAGCAGTTGTGCTTGGTAAAGAGGTAACATTATTAAGCTTTGTCACTTATGGTGGGTTTTGGTGTGTTTTTTTTTTTTTTTTTTTTATCCAGTTCCCATCTGCCTTCATCTCTGCATCCCCAAATTTGGATTTCAGGGTAAGATAGATTGCCAGCCTAACCAAAACATGATATGGCTGCTCTTTTATTGGGTTGTGGTTGTTTGAAGTTTTTGTTGGGTTTTGGTTGGTTGTTTTTTTCCCCCCTTTTTTTCTGTAATTGCTACTACTGCTGTATGAAAATAAATGATTCTGTCTGTAAATCAACTGGAGCTCAAATGGGAATAGTTCACTTTGCAGCCACTGCAATATTCCAGTAAAAAATAAAAAAATCTATAAAAATTAATAAACTACTTTGACTCTGTAATGCTTTTGATACCTAAAACATTTGAAATTATGTGGTGGTCACCATGTGAGGACAAGTCTATAAGGCAGTCTTTAAAATAATGCCAAAAGGAGTACAGTATTGTTGTCAAGATTTTTCTGAAATTTATATAATCAAAATGTGCTTTTTGAGATAGATGTTGTTGTTCATGCAGTCTTTATTAGGCTGTCAGTCTATTGTACCTTAAAATCTACCTATATTGTACATTAATATTGTATTACTGTACAGTACAGGTATTAATATATGCAGCTAGTGTAAAGATAATTATCTGTTCATGTATGCATATAGGCTAAGCAGAAGTCTGGGTGAATTATCATGTTCAGAATAGTTAGTGGAACCTGCAAGCCCCAAAGGGTGATCTGACAAAATATTTTTAACTCATACCTGTTTTCAGTTAATCGGTGTAGAGTCAGAAGAGCTTGAGAGGTATTGCTAAAGAGTGCTTCCTTCAAAGTTGCGTACAGTGCTGTCTTTATCCCCTGTTATTGGGAAGACTGTCAGCATTGAGTAAAACTTACACTTAAGAAGCTTTTTTTGTTAAGGAGCTTAAAGCAGATGCTTTCTGACTCTTCAGGAGTGGGGAAGAATGCTACTATTGCTACCACTTGCCAGCAAAATGACAGATATCTTAGAAGTTGGTTTCATCTGGGTGTTGCAGTAGTTGTCCTCTGCCCTGTGTATATTTTTATTCACAGTTGTAAAACTGAGTAGAATGTTAAATAGAGGAGAAGTCCTCATCTGAATGAACAATTGTCCATTTTAATTCACTCCTCTCTCTCTCTCTTTTTTTTTTTTTTT